>OZ024902.1:123171899-123406899 GCA_964017125.1 Flabesymbios commensalis | reverse complement strand
TGTCTCTAGTAAAAAATGATATTTATTTTCGCTGTCAAATTTTTCGAGCAGATTTTAAATTTTATATGTACATTATGATGTATTAATCTCGTTTTAAAGGAGTGAGCGAGTCACAAATTGTTTTAAATATGCAAAATTTATGATGGAATTGATGTTAATTTTGATTTCATAAAGAGAGAATGTAATTTGAATGTATGAATGTATGACATTGTATATGGTGAATAAAAAAAATGAAATAAAAAAAATATAGCATTTTTTTCTTCGTGTTCTATTGTTTGAAAGACAAAAAATGCTGGAATGGCTACGGATGTGTTCAGTACTTTACAGATTAACGTTTCGTCGCAGATATGTTTCAACTAAAGTCGATGATTGTCTGACATCTGGTGAATGACTGAAAATATGAATGAATAGGTAATCACCGTCAACATGATGGGCCGGGGCCCTAGGGTAGTGGTTAGCACTGCTGCCTTTCATGCCAGAGTTCGGGGTTCGGTTCCCGGACTCGGCGGTTTGAAAGAAACAAAAAATGTTTCTTCCCCATCCACGTGTGAAAGTTAGTATTGTGGGGAGCCTCCGTGACCGAGAGGTAGCGTGCTCGGCCTCAGACCGCCAGGGCTTGAATTTCGAATCGTGTGTCTGGAGGACAGTGTCATCTCAATCATCTCACCATCCTCAGGAGGTTCTCCTGGCCCAGTTTAGCCTATATGTGCACAAAGGTGGCCTAAAGCCCGATTCATTTCATTTTTATCAGCATGATCACAATATCTCGACCTCATGTTTTCATGTTGATTCACCGTCTACGACGCTGCCTGACCCAACATTAAACCAACATCGTAATGTATGGTATTATATCATGTATATTATTAACCCTTTGACTTCCAGGCCGGAGTGCATGCCAGGATCCAGATATACTGGTGTAGGGGTTCTATTTTTCGTCATTTGAAGCTGGAATTGCTAACGCAATTTCCAGCTTCAAATGACGAAAAATACATAAATGTAGTATATATTTGTGTCATTTTATGGTTACGTTCATTGACGAATGACGACGGAAATGTCCGTCATGTATGGTAGTGAAAAGGTTAATAACATATTTTCATGATTTTTCCCGAGGTAAGGTAACAAGAACATGATGGATACAGCACTGCACGACTATATTCAGTTTTAAATTCATTTTATTGGCCGATTAAATCATTGCAACTTGGAACGAAATGTGTGTTTGACATCATGACTGCGGATATTTCATCTACAAATTTATCAAAAACATATGAGTAATTTTCATCCATGCACATAAATTCGTGGGTCGCGGTGGAAATATACAACGTAAAGTGGGTGAAAACATAAATAGGTTAACTAAAATAGCGCTTTAAAGATTAAAACTCAAACAGGTCGTTGTTATTGCGTTCATTCTCGACCTAAACCACATTAACCACCGGTCCGGTAAATGCATCATAAATCACTGTTATTGGGAACGAAGTGAGCGGTTAAACGGCAACATTTGCTAATGTTTGGTCTCAAATTAAAAAAATAGGCAATTTTGACACACTTGAAGTCGTGGTAGGAAGACACAATTTCACACAGGCGGATCGTTCAGCAATAAGTTGACATTCAGCACGGGAATTTGTCACAACAAGAAAATCGTCAATATACACAATAATTACATGCCCCCTTTTAGCCATAAACCTTTTAACTGCTTGAGAGAGGCGGTGAAAAATTTCTACCGACTTTCTAGCCCCAAAGGGTAATTTAGTGTCATACATGTAAATATCCACTTCAGCCCGCTATAAGCTCTATCCTGTAGATGTATACACACAGAGCGATATGCAGCTTTCAAGTCTATCTTTGCCATGTAGGCCTAATAACCATCTTTTATCAGTTCTACCGCATCGTCCACTGAATCAAAGCACTGTTTATTGGTGAGGGTGGCATGATCATTGATGCTCATACCACGTGGCATACTGCAGTCATGTATAAGACGAGCTGAGCCATCGTCTTTCGCCACTGCCGCTAGGGGGCAAATAACCACAGGCTTCTCACTGGTCACTTGGTAATTGCCCTCCGCTATCTCGGCTCGAATCTGTTGCAGCACTTGAGCACCCATGTCAATAGCTGAACGATGGTTTCGACAATCAGCATCAGGGATATGCCTAGCTATCTGAACTGGTTATGACACGTCGAGGGGTGGGGCTTCTCACATGAAGATATGCTGCAAACATGTAGAAATTTGCATTCGGCGAGGTTGCAACCTGCTGTTGAGTTGAATCTCTTGCAAATTACCTTACCAACTGACGTTTTGGGCCCCATATCCCGCGTGCCTGATTGGGGTTTCTGTTGGCGCTTCACTGTCTTTTGACGTAGACAGACGTCATTAGGTGCGATGCATGTGTGCCCCACCTGAACTGATGCTGAGACTGTTCACGCCTGTATTCCCTGTCATACTGGAAGACGTATGGCGTGTGAGATGGTCGGATTAACCAAAATGTCGTGGTAAACCTACACCGGGGTTCCGTTATGGGTCACAACGGCAGACGAAGGACTCCTCCCAATCTTGCCATCAAAACTCAAATAACTTCCTTCTCCGTCCGATCAACGGTATTAAATAAACCAGGAAACTGTCTTCTCTCTTGTCATGTTTAATTGATTAACATGCGATAACAACAATGCACAACCATCCGCGCAAGGCACGTCTCTATGGACTTGGCGAGAGCGAGCTGCGGCACGTCCGCAGTCGCTGAGTATCACACTTCAAGTGAGGGAAAAATACTAAGGGCCGCACCACGCTGCTCTGCGTGCGCACGTCACCACAGTATGACAACGAGGCGGTCATCCCCGTCAGGCTGCGTCCAGGAATCTGGGGATGACTGCCACATTGATTAAGCGATGTCAGGATCCTACATTATCCCCGGCTGAGTGACAACGTAGGACCAAACTGACGTGTAGGAGACTGCTTCGTGCAAGTAGCGGGGTTGTCAATTATGTAACCTCTTATACTAAGCATATTATTCTTTAAAAAAAATATAGCGGGTGCGGTTACATTGTGGGCGGTTGAAAGCGCAGCATTATACGTGAATTGTCCGATCCTCTTAACTCCAACTGTCCTTGATATATTATTCACGTGCTGCCATCTGCTATCAACCCATTCATTTAATTAACAGAATTGCTATTAATGCTTTAGCAATGAACTTGCTAAAAGAAAATGTCTTTACATTTACATATCTGTACACAATTCTGCCAGGCCTGTAGTAGCCTAGTATTAACTTTTACGTAAATTGTTCGTGCAAAAATGACTTACGTAAATTACATGCAATACAAAATACAATAGAATGAAAAATGTAATAGTGCGATGCGTGTGGCTGGTCTCGCAGTCCTTATCGTTTGTCGCTATAGTAAACCGTGAGTGCCAGCCGCACGAGTCGAGCACGTGTGTGGATGTTGCGTCCAACACATGCTAAATATAAAGCGATTTATTGCATTCGCTGGTCGTTAGGGGGCAGTACTCGAGTACTGTATCAAACAAGTGTTCGCATTGTCAGTTCGTTTGTAGGGTCGATTGTGCGTATCGTAGCGTCGATTCGAATGCAAGTACTCAAATCCCCATTAGCGCGAGGAGTAAAAAACTGAATGATCGTGCTCGGGCCTAGTTGGCCTTTATTATGAGCGATCACAGCTGGCGTCTCACCGTGTGATAGCCTTGAGTTGCATTATGCGGTAACGCTATGACGTACCTGATTCGGGCGCGTGCCCTACCACAGGTTTTAAAATAATGATTCTGCGATTTGGTCGCAAAAAGACATGATTATATGTATCAAACGATGTGCAGTGGAACTAGTTGTTCCACGAAATGTCACGTGTGGGACATGACCATCTAGTTGCTGGCGCGCCAAACGCAAAAGTCGCCCTCTTGCGTTGGCACAACATTAAAAACATTAAAGTTAAAAAACGCACATGTCTGTGTCATATCACCGGACGTGCGGTGAAAGGAAATAGACCTATGCATCGTCGTAAAAAATCGTTAGCGATGTATCATAAAAAATCGGAGGCGATATAAGGCATGAAAATATTAAAAAGTAATTAATAAAAAATTCAGTAATTTTAAAACATTGAATATTGAGTTGAATAATGAGTGATCTGAGAAAATATTCATGATATGAAATTATTATAATCTGTAAGTCTGATGCAGGTAGGTAGGCCTATAATAAAATGACTGCTGACATCGTATAATGTTCTGAAGTCGATGCTGATCTGGTTATACTGTGCCGTACCTGTAAATGTGGGGAATCCCCGGACAGTAAACGCTGTTGAGAATACTGCTGATGCTGATTGCCAGCCGTGTCGGCTGAAGCAGATAATCACGTATGCTGTGCTGTACTGTGCTGTTCTGTATTATGGATGCGCGTTGTACATGCCCACGCTGTGTTCTGTGTGGTTGACAGAAACATGGTTTATTGTCAATATAAGACGCCAGTGCAGCACCTGTAACTCGGGTCTGAGAGGTAGGCGACTTTTAAAATGTCATATATATGAAAAATACAAAACTGGCCATCACTATTTACTGTTGAAGTGATGCACCTCTCCACCATGTCGGTGGCTAGCCTTTATATTGCTGGCGCACACCCCAGGCCTTTGGCCAGGGTATGCGGTCGCCCTCTCCGTGGCCTAAGTCCGTGACGTGCCGTGCGCGGGTAGGCTGTGCGATGCCGTGAAAATCAGATGAAAAATGTCTGTAATATGTTGAAGCTAGAAGTGTAGACTTTAGCAAATGTTCATGCTATGTCGCATGGTGCGAGAAACGGGGGTTGCAGATTAGTTGCAGAAATATGTGTCGTTGAAATTTTGCCTAAGTGCTGCTCACAAATTCACAAAAGGTATGTATTAATTAAAATGAAAACTGTAGGTCTATATGAGACATAAAACGTTTTCACTGAGTCACACACATGCAAAATGGTAGCGTGAAAACTGTAGGTCGCAGTGGTACATAAAAACAATATGCCAGATATAACTGTGATAAGCTATTATAATAGTTTTTGTAAATCGACGTGGGTGAAAAAAAATAATTTTTCACACAAGTCGAAAAACACATTCAAATATTTGCAATGTTTCGCGATAGCGCAACTGTCAAATCGAATATTTCTGTATTTATAAAAAATTTAAATTTCAGAAATAACTATCGTGAGAAAATTTCGTTCTCAAACTGATAGACTAAATGTGACTGCGAGGAAAAACAGTAACATTTGTGATTTAAGAATAGTATCTAAAACGTGACTGACAGTAGTCTATGTTGATAAATGATAAAGTGTATCATTTCGCTGAAAAATGATATCTGTGATGAACATTCCACGTTTTTTTTTTATATAATGGTACGTTCATCACCGAATCACTTCATAAACGTCCGAATCAATCGCTCGCATCGATTCATTGGTTGACGTATAACCCGACTGTGTTCGATGGCGGTTGGTTTATATCGCTTGTGGTGTGTGTGTGTGTGTATGATCTGCGCTCACAGCCTGTAAAGCAGGCAGCGTGTGGCTTATAGTCTGTGACGGTAAGCTTTGAGCGATGCGTACATAGTATACAGTCAGAATCCCTGTCTCGCCTCACATTAGCATATTCATCAGCTACTTCGTGCCCAAATAAGGCGCTGAATAGCCTAGCACGATTACAAACACCAAAAGCGTTTCAAAGTGAATAAAAAATCTCACCAATTAGTGACAGAATCTCGTTTTCGAAACGACTTATTTACACATTTTCTCCCTCAAACGTGTTGAAAAAGAAAAATTTACAAACAATTAAAAAATTTTTTATTACAAACTGTCCGTGTAAAATTTGGAACACGTGACTAATAATCTCCACCAAATCAAAATGGCGGCTTACATTATGCTAATGTGTTGCGGCGACACAGGTTCACTGTCCCGATGCATGCCGGGTAGGGGTAACACGTGGGTGCCCACGGCGAGCTTTGAGCTAAGTTAGGGAAACCAGCGACCAAGATGGCGCTCACCTACCAAATACAAATATAATATTCAGCATACTCTGAAATAACATATGATAATAGTACAAAATATTGACCTACGGTCCTGGGAATATTTTTAGCAGACCAAATAAGACCGTTTATTGACATTCATTTAGGGAAACAATTTATTTTGGCCCTAAACCTATTAAAGGTTACCCGAGTCGAAGCGGTAGTAAAAATTCCTGTCGATTTTTAGAAAAATCGTGAAAAAATTTAACGAGATTTTGTCTGTGGACTTTAAGATCGAGTTACCCAATTATGGTAATCAACGATAAAAATAAGTTATAGAAAATACCCCCCTCCTACTCGCCTACAGTGGCATTAGTAGGATGAAGGCATTAAACAAACTCTTACTATAAAAAATGATAGATTATGTCTATAAGAGTAATTTTCTAGATTCTTCTAGAGAATCGGCAAGGCCGCCATCTTGAAAAGGCGCCAAACACGTGGAATTTCGACCAAAAATTTAGAAAATTACGCCGTTTTGACGCAAAAAAACGTGCTTCTCGTCTGGTAACACTTTCTAACTAACTAAAACTGGCATACATATACTTTGACCTACAGCTTTCACGTACCTTGTGAAAAAAATGCGAATGATTTTTTTCAAAAAAAAATCCCCTAAAATTATGAAACTATCCTTGAAAACAGCATTTTTCACCCGGTGTCTAGGTGAAAACACTGTTGCGTGAACAATCAGTCGTCGAGGTCACCAATATGGCGAGTTGGAGAACGTCGGGGTACCCAATATGGCGTGTGAGATGGTCGGATTAACCAAAATGTCGTGGTAAACCTACACCGGGGTTCCGTTATGGGTCACAACGGCCGACGAAGGACTCCTCCCAATCTTGCCATCAAAACTCAAATAACTTCCTTCTCCGTCCGATCAACGGTATTAAATAAACCAGGAAACTGTCTTCTCTCTTGTCATGTTTAATTGATTAACATGCGATAACAACAATGCACAACCATCCGCGCACGGCACGTCTCTATGGACTTGGCGAGAGCGAGCTGCGGCACGTCCGCAGTCGCTGAGTATCACGCTTCAAGTGAGGGAAAAATACTAAGGGCCGCACCACGCTGCTCTGCGTGCGCACGTCACCACAGTATGACAACGAGGCGGTCATCCCCGTCAGGCTGCGTCCAGGAATCTGGGGATGACTGCCACATTGATTAAGCGGTGTCAGGATCCTACAGAAGGATGCCTTATCTTTTGACAGCATTAGCCGGTACATGTAGGCTGTGTGTGACATGTAATCCAGCATGCCCTGCTCGTCCAGCTCACCTTCTGTCACCAGCTTGTTGAATATGGCGAGTTTAGCCAGTGACCACTGGGCCTTGGATAGGCCCTCAAGCTTAGGTTTGGCGGGGCCAGATTTCACCAGCACCCTGGCACCGCTGCACTCACTGAGCACTTGCTCCACAGAACCTCCTCCAGAAACATTTACGAAATCTGTGATGTCGTGATGTGTAACGTTACTTTGGATCTTACCAGATGCGGACTTCAGGTGAATCTACGGGTCCATCCATGACCACTGACTGGCTTCGCTGGTAGCTGGCGTGGCGGTCGTCACTGCCTGTGGTGTGGGGCCATCGTTGTTGATCTGGACATCGCTTGGCTCACTCCTCACCTGCTGCTTCTGCTGAAGTAACCCCATCATGGCGACATACGGATCCTGTTTTGTTGCAGGCGATTCTTCAGGCCGCAGTTGAACGACCACGTTCAATAAAAGTTTGTGTTGTCCCTGGGGGATAAAAATGAAATGAATCGGGCTTTAGGCCACCTTTGCGCACATATAGGCTAAACTGGGCCAGGAGAACCTCCTGAGGATGGTGAGATGATTGAGATGACACTGTCCTCCAGACACAGGATTCGAAATTCTAGCCCTGGCGGTCTGAGGCCGAGCACGCTACCTCTCGGTCACGGAGGCTCCCCACAATACTAACTTTCACACGTGGATGGGGAAGAAACAATTTTGTTTCTTTCAAACCGCCGAGACCGGGAACCGAACCCCGGACTCTGGCGTGAAAGGCAGCGGTGCTAACCACTACCCTAGGGCCCCCGCCCCCCTGGGGGATCTCCTGCGTCTTTGTCAGACCAGCGTTAATATCACTTATGTCTTCGCCCGTCAACATGGCTAGGGCCTCCATTGACGTGTAGCCCTCTTTAACTAAAGTTTTTACTACGTCTTCAGAAATCTTTCGTTTCTTCAGCCAATCTGGCATTGCTGTGATATCGTCTTTAGCCATTCTCTCATTTTTTTCGCCACCGATTCAAATTTACCGCCAAAAGGACAAACGATGGCAGCCGCCGTACAATGACCACTGCTGGTCGCAATTAGCACGCCACTTAAATAAGAGAAATAGAGCTAATCCTATTAATCCGCCTAACAGACGGAATTAAAACCGATTTAACAAATCAAATCCAATATGTATAAAGTTCTTTACAAACTTCTGCTGTTGATTCCATGTTATGATCATCCCATAATATCACTCCTTCAGCCCCTAATATGGCGGCCTGGGCTACACTGGCATAGGCCTACATAGCCCCCGTAGAATATTACCTGGTGTGGTTCTTAGTATATGTAAATCTGTTGTATAATAAAACAGGGGTATCTGTATGTGTACCTCTAACTCGCCTGGCTTCCTCGAGTTGTCCAAATACACAATTATCGTCATCACTGGTGTTAAGTTGACCTTGAAAATAGGCAGATGGATACAAACTAGTGCTTGTATTAAAAATGATATGATAAAAAGAAATGATATTTTGTCCCACAAGTTTTTTTACGTGCCCCATGGTTTTCCCTTTTTTCGCCCACCTGTGTCGTCACGCCGTCTTACAGAATGGGCTTATATTCTCCATTATCTGGGCCGTACCTAGACTAATAATCTGGTCTTGTTAGAACGTAGCATGCCACATACTGTTACAGTAGAATGTATACATATTCCTGTAATTTTAAACTCTCACATAATATGCATAAGGCCTAGGACTACACTGAAGTCACACAGCTGATAATACACAGACAACTGATCTTAGTATCCACTATGGCAAGTGTAATGTGCTATAATTATTCTTTGTCAGTATCATTGAAAGGCATTTTTGATTGGATTGTCCAGGAAATAAAATGTTAAAAATGGTAATTAGGGTCTTAAGGAGTCTTAATAATCTCAAAAAAGTTCTCAGCGGATGTTCGGGAATCTGGCAACCTAACTAATTATATATCTTGGGTCAATCAATGTTGAACATTAACGGACACGAATTGTGCTAATGCATAGTAACTAAGTAATTGGAAAAACTTGTAAACGAAATGAAATGGATGGTGTTTTATGTCACCTTTGTGACCTAAACATTTAGGCTAAACAGGGCCAGGAGGACATCCTCAGGATGGTGAAATGAATGAAATAACACTGCCCTCCAGACACAGAATTCGAACCCTGGCGGTCTGAGGTCGAGCACCATACCTCTCGGTCAATGAGGCGCCCCACAATATTGAATTTTTACGAGTGAGCGGAAAGTCACATGACCAGGCGCTCTGATATGTCTCTGTTAAAGTCCTGTGACACCAGTCAATAAGCTGGGTGTAGAATCGATTAGCTTTACACAGCAAAATAACTAAACTTCTTTAAATAGAAGAAATAACACTGATTCATAAATGTAGTAATATAGTTATAACAATATTTATCCACTGACAGAGATTAGACTAACAACAGATGCTGAAATAGAATATAAGTCACAAACGTCTCACAACTTGAGTCTTTGCAATAGGCCTACCGTAGACAAGTCTGCTGGTCTTCACTGACAGTAGTAGCCTGGTTTCATGAATCACGACAGTGGTGACAATGACACTGACAGCGTCAAGTAGATCCTAACTTTTTAAACCAAAATATAGACCTAGCTAGCCTATAATTATAAACTTGAAGTTAAACACAAAAAAAGGACGACTGCATGGGCGTAATTTTTTTTTATATATCCTTCAATGTATAAATTAACTATTGCATCATTATCAACAGAACATGTCAAAACTACTCGTCACTTTGCTGCTTTTGTATATTAAAGTTTCGAACTAATCACACTTTGAATTATTTTATTATCGCTTTGTTTCTTCTTACATGCATGTATTATATAAATTGTAAAATGCTCAATGACTTGGCCCTAAGTAGGCCTATGTCTAAGCAGAATAAATAAACTATGAACTATAGCACTCGGTATCGATGTGACAAGTCGGTCGTAAATGTCATATTGTAGAACGTAGCATGATAATATCGTAAGGTTAGGTAAATAAGTAAATAACCAACTTCACGGGCGAATGTTAAATAGCGATTTAGTGTAAGCTCATATGGCACCAAAACCCTTGATTCTGATTCAAAATATAATAAGATTGAGCAGAAAAAGAGATGGCTTTTTTTCGAAGACGGGCAAATAGTGTCTTAAATGGCAAAATTTAAAATGGCTGCCAGGATATTAAAAAATATCCATCTTACCCATAAGTTTACAATTATGTAAGATAGAGACATGCGTGATAAGTCTGTTCTTATGTTTTCAGGTATCTGTAATCGAATTATAACATTTCTTTTAAAGACAAATCATAGAAGGTCAACATTTCTACAAATACAAACAAAAATTACTGGATATTACTGTAAATTGTTAAGTTTATTTGAAAATTAAAACACATGCACTATAGTGGATATTAATTTACTGAGTTTATTATTTCTGTTTTTTTTTTGCAGATGTCCTGATGCTTAAGCATTTGAAAATACCATTGCCATAGGAATACTACTATATGCCTTAAACATTAATGACCCCTCACCAGGTAAGGTAAGGTAACAAGAACATGATGGATACAGCACTGACCGACTATATTCAGTTTTAAATTCATTTTATTGGCCGATTAAATCATTGCAACTTGGAACGAAATGTGTGTTTAACTTCATGACTGCGAATATTTCATCCAAAAATTTAACAAAAACATATGAGTAATTTTCATCCATGCACATACCTTCGTGGGTCGCTGTAGAAATATACAACGTAAAGTGGGTGAAAACATAAATAGGTTAAATAAATAGCGCTTTAAAGATTAAAACTCAAACAGGTCGTTGTTATTGCGTTCATTCTCGACCTAAACCACATTAACCACCGGTCCGGTAAATGCATCATAAATCACTGTTATTGGGAACGAAGTGAGCGGTTAAACGTCAACATTTGATAATGTTTGGTCTCAAATTAAAAAAATAGGCAATTTTAACACACTTGAAGTCGTGGGTCGTGGTAGGAAGACACAATTTCATACCCGGTATGACTGGGCCGCCTGACTTATTTACTGCGCAAGGCCCAGTCACACTGACCACCATTTTGTTTACACAGCCAGCTGTGTAAAAACGACACTCGCGCTGCTTACCAAAAAACTCGGATGCCAAGAAATTGAGACGAATATTCAAGTGCCTATGAAAACTAGACCATTTTCAGTAGGCGTAAACTTGTGATCGTATTGGAATTATTACATTTAAAAATGGAGATCACTGTGTCAGAGCCTTGCGATGCCATCAGGGTAACAATTTCACACAGGGGAATCGTTCAGCAATAAGTTGACATTCAGCACGGGAATCTGCCACAACAAGAAAATCGTCAATATACACAATAATTACATGCCCCCTTTTAGCCATAAACCTTTTAACTGCTTGAGAGAGGCGGTGAAAAATTTCTACCGACTTTTAGTGTCATACATGTAAATATCCACACCATTCTCGTGCCACTTCAGCCCGGTATGAGCTCTCTCCTGTGGATGTATACACACAGAGCGATATGCAGCTTTCAAGTCTATCTTTGCCATGTGATAACCATCTTTTATCAGCTCTACCGCATCGTCCACTGAATCGAAGCACTGTTTATTGGTAAGGGTGGCATGATCATTGATACTCATACCCCGTGGCATACTGCAGTGTATAAGACGAGCCGAGCCATCGTCTTTCGCCACTGCTGCTAGGGGGCAAATAACCACAGGCTTCTCACTGGTGACTTGGTAATTGCCCTCTGCTATCTCGGCTCGAATCTGTTGCAGCACTTGAGCACCCATGTCAATAGCTGAACGATGGTTTCGACAATCAGCATCAGGGATATGCCTAGCTATCTGAACTGGTTATGACACGTCGAGGGGTGGGGCTTCTCACATGAAGATATGCTGCAAATGTAGAAATTTGCATTCGGCCAGGTTGCAACCTGCCGTTGAGTTGAATCTCTTGCAAATTACCTTACCAGCTGACGTTTTGGGCCCCATATCCCGCGCGCCTGATTGGGGTTTCTGTTGGCGCTACACTGTCTTTTGACGTAAACAGACGTCATTCAGGTGCAATGCATGTGTGCCCCACCTGAACTGATGCTGAGACTGTTCACGCCTGTATTCCCTGTCATACTGGAAGACGGATGCCTTATCTTTTGACAGCATTAGCCGGTACATGTAGGCTGTGTGTGACATGTAATCCAGCATGCCCTGCTCGTCCAGCTCACCTTCTGTCACCAGCTTGTTGAATATGGCGAGGTTAGCCAGTGACCACTGGGCCTTGGATAGGCCCTCAAGCTTAGGTTTGGCGGGGCCAGATTTCACCAGCACCCTGGCACCGCTGCACTCACTGAGCACTTGCTCCACAGAACCTCCTCCAGCAACATTTACGAAATCTGTGATGTCGTGATGTGTAACGTTACTTTGGATCTTACCAGATGCGGACTTCAGGTGAATCTACGGGTCCATCCATGACCACTGACTGGCTTCGCTGGTAGCTGGCGTGGCGGTCGTCACTGCCTGTGGTGTGGGGCCATCGTTGTTGATCTGGACATCGCTTGGCTCACTCCTCACCTGCTGCTTCTGCTGAAGTAACCCCATCATGGCGACATACGGATCCTGTTTTGTTGCAGGCGATTTTTCAGGCCGCAGTTGAACGACCACGTTCAATAAAAGTTTGTGTTGTCCCTGGGGGATCTTCTGCGTGTTTGTCAGACCAGCGTTAATATCACTTATGTCTTCGCTTGTCAACATGGCTAGGGCCTCCATTGACGTGTAGCCCTCTTTAACTAAAGTTTTTACTACGTCTTCAGAAATCTTTCGTTTCTTCAGCCAATCTGGCATTGCTGTGATATCGTCTTTAGCCATTCTCTCAATTTTTTCGCCACCGATTCAAATTTACCGCCAAAAGGACAAACGATGGCAGCCGCCGTACAATGACCACTGCTGGTCGCAATTAGCCCGCCACTTAAATAAGAGAAATAGAGCTAATCCTATTGATGCGCCGACCAGACGGAATTAAAACCGATTTAACAAATCAAATCCAATATTTATAAAGTTCTTTACAAACTTCTGCTGTTGATTCCATGTTATGATCATCCCATAATATCACTCTTTCAGCCCCTAATATGGCGGCCTGGGCTACACTGGCATACATATCCCCCGTAGAATATTACCTGGTGTGGTTCTTAGTATATGTAAATCTGCTGTATAATAAAACAGGGGTATCTGTATGTACTTCTAACTCGCCTGGCTTCCTCAAGTTGTCCAAATACACAAGTATCGTCATCACTGGTGTTAAGTTGACCTTGAAAATAGGCAGATGGATACAAACTAGTGCTTGTATTAAAAATGATATGATAAAATGAAATGATATTTTGTCCCACAAGTTTATTTACGTGCCCCATGGTTTCCCCTTTTTTCGCCCACCTGTGACGTCACGCCGTCTTACAGAATGGGCCTAAATTCTCCATTATCTGGGCCGTACCTAAACTAATAATCTGGTCTTGTTAGAACGTAGCATGCCACATACTGTTACAGTAGAATGTATACATATTCCTGTAATTTTAAACTCTCACATAATATGCATAAGGCCTAGGACTACACTGAAGTCACACAGCTGATAATACACAGTCAACTGATCTTAGTATATACTATGGCAAGTGTAATGTGCTATAATTATTCTTTGTCAGTATTATAGAAAGGCATTTTTGATTGGATTGTCCAGGAAATAAAATGTTAAAAATGGTAATTAGGGTCTTAAGGAGTCTTAAAAATCTGAAAAAAGTTCTCAGCGAATGTTCGGGAATCTGGCAACCTAACTAATTATATATCTTGGGTCAATCAATGTTGAACATTAACGGACACGAATTGTGCTAATGCATAGTAACTTGTAAAAACTGTGGTTTTGTATGCTGGTAGACAGTGTAGGCCTACGCCGAGATCAAGAATTTCGTGAAAAATTTGAAGGTAAACGAAATGAAATGGATGGTGTTTTAGGTCACCTTTGTGACCTAAACATTTAGGCTAAACAGGGCCAGGAGGACATCCTCAGGATGGTGAAATGAATGAAATAACACTGCCCTCCAGACACAGAATTCGAACCCTGGCGGTCTGAGGTCGAGCACCATACCTCTCGGTCAATGAGGCGCCCCACAATATTGAATCTTTACGAGTGAGCGGAAAGTCACATGACCAGGCGCTCTGATATGTCTCTGTTAAAGTCCTGTGACAACAGTCACTAAGCTGGGTGTAGAATCGATTAGCTTTACACAACAAAATAACTAAACTTCTTTAAATAGAAGAAATAACACTGATTCATACATGTAGTAATATAGTTATAACAATATTTATCCACTGACAGAGATTAGACTAACAACAGATGCTGAAATAGAATATAAGTCACAAACGTCTCACAACTTGAGTCTTTGCAATAGGCCTACCGTAGACAAGTCTGCTGGTCTTCACTGACAGTAGTAGCCTGGTTTCATGAATCACGACAGTGGTGACAATGACACTGACAGCGTCAAGTAGATCCTAACTTTTTAAACCAAAATATAGACCTAGCTAGCCTATAATTATAAACTTGAAGTTAAACACAAAAAAAGGACTACTGCATGGGCGTAACTTTTTTTTATATATCCTTCAATGTATAAATTAACTATTGCATCATTATCAACAGAACATGTCAAAACTATTCGTCACTTTGCTGCTTTTGTATATTAAAGTTTCGAACTAATCACACTTTGAATTATTTTATTTACGTTTTGTTTCTTCTTACATGCATGTATTATATAAATTGTAAAATGCTCAATGACTTGGCCCTAAGTAGGCCTATGTCTAAGCAGAATAAATAAACTCTGAACTATAGCACTCGGTATCGATGTGACAAGTCGGTCGTAAATGTCATATTGTAGAACGTAGCATGATAATATCGTAAGGTTAGGTAAATAAGTAAATAACCAACTTCACAGGCGAATGTTAAATAGCGATTTAGTGTAAGCTCATATGGCACCAAAACACTTGATTCTGATTCAAAATATAATAAGATTGAGCAGAAAAAGAGATGGTTTTTTTTCGAAGACGGGCAAATAGTGTCTTAAATGGCTAAATTTAAAATGGCTGCCAGGATATTAAAAAATATCCATCTTACTCATAAGTTTACAATTATGTAAGATAGAGACATGCGTGATAAGTCTGTTCTTTGTTTTCAGGTATCTGTAATCGAATTATAGCATTTCTTTTAAAGGAAAATCATAGAAGGTCAACATTTCTACAAATATACAAAATGTCTCAAGAATATGGGTGAACAGATAAAAATTGTTGGCAAAAATACCAATGATGAAAACTTCAAAACAAGATGTTCTCCTGATTTATTACAAGCAGTGGCTGAAAACATGAAATACCATATATCATGTCTTGTTAAGGCCAATGGATTTAAAGTGATTAAAGAAAAACAGGAACAAAAGTTGGCATCGTCTTAATGGACATTGAAATTGTAGAGAACGAACTCATTGACGTGCATTCAAATGTCATAGTGAAAATAAAATACAGTAATACAACTTATATAAATTTGATGAGAACAAATAAATGTCCCGTTACTGACAATTGTAACTATAATGCTGCCCGCATGGAAGCGCCTTTTGACGGTCTCCCTTGCACCTATTATTAAAAAAAAAAACACTTTTGAACAACATATATAGTAATTGTAATTGATTGGAGCATGACTAAATTAATTTAGATTTCGAATTTTTTTGAGATCTATTTAAAGCAATTGATCCTAGATAACATACCAAACGTGCATTTTAATAGAGCACAAGATAAGACTAAATCAGAACAAGTTTTAAGCACAAAGCTAAAAGAAAATATAATATCGAATGCTAGTATAAATGAGCATCTCGAAAATGATCGGGAAATGCAGCCAAAATACTCCGAAGGGATTTTTCAACTTCATCGCCATGTAAATTTAATGGCACATTTGATTACTATAATCTACCGCCCTTGCTTAAAACATTTTGCAAATTTGCTGTCCATTGAATGAATACAATTAAAGATGTGAATAGTCCTCCAACCATAGTGCATCTATTCATACTCAACATTTTGTAGCCGCTTACAAATTGCAACGACAGGTCTAACATGAGAACAAATCTATAAATGAAACATTTAAACACCATGTTGAAACTCCATTAACTGCTGGTCTGGCTGTCGATATACATGAAAGTACAAGTCTGAGGAGCAAAGTCCCTCGTCGACAAATTGATTTAGCCATATCGTATTAAAAAGTGATGGAAATCGAAATTAGTATAGCAAATGCATGTGCACAGTGGATTATGTTTGCCCACATTTTCAACTTGGAGACAGAGTCTCCAAGTTTTTAGTCTGACTTTCAGAGCAAACCTCTGTCGTTAACTTCCGTTTAACATCTGTTCTGTCTGTGCAAAGTCAAAACGCATTATCGACTTCCTGGTAAACTAGACATTTACTGCTTTTTAACTGGCTCTTCCTGCCATAGCGCTGCCAAAAGGCCGTATTTGCTCACTTGTAAAGCAAGTATATACTTCCTTTACGCTGATGTCACTGCCTCCTTTTTATTTATAACAGCATTTTCAATAGACAGTATCTGCACACTTGTGAAATAAAAAGATACTTGGTTTTGCTGTGAGCAGAAGCGTTCTATGTCATGCTCGTTCTAGACAGTCAACATGATCCAATGTTGGGTAAATGTTGTGCCATCATTTATGACACTGTTCCAACATTGGACCAACATTGTGTCAGTGTATCGAGTTGCCGGTGACTCTACTAAAACGAGACGTTCAGCCAATGCTGTTTAACTGCTGAGCCATTGCCGTAGACAATGGGCCAGCATTAAGCTAACATTGGATAAACATTTATCCCGTTAAGGCCTATATATTGGTGGACCAATGCTAGGCTAACATTGTGTCAGCGTCTGGAGTTTGCTGATTGGCTGTGACCAAACCCAGTTAACTCGAGGCATTGAGCCAATGTTGTTTTTATGTCGTGCCGACGTCGAAGATGTCGGGCCTATAGTAGAACAACATTGGGTAAATGCTTCGTTTTTGCTGCGATAAGTGTTCTCGCTGGTGTCACTCTGCAGTAGCGGGGTGTCCCCCTCCGCTCTCCCACCTCTCTCTCTGCTGCAGTCACCTATGTTATCTTACACAATATAGCAATTAGGCCTTGGCTAAGATATTTATCTCCAAAACTATCAAATTTCGTATTATTTCGAACTAATCACACTTTGAATTATTTTATTATCGCTTTGTTTCTTCTTACATGCATGTATTATATAAATTGTAAAATGCTCAATGACTTGGCCCTAAGTAGGCCTATGTCTAAGCAGAATAAATAAACTATGAACTATAGCACTCGGTATCGATGTGACAAGTCGGTCGTAAATGTCATATTGTAGAACGTAGCATGATAATATCGTAAGGTTAGGTAAATAAGTAAATAACCAACTTCACAGGCGAATGCTAAATATCGATTTAGTGTAAGCTCATATGGCACCAAAACACTTGATTCTGATTCAAAATATAATAAGATTGAGCAGAAAAAGATATGGTTTTTTTTCGAAGACGGGCAAATAGTGTCTTAAATGGCAAAATTTAAAATGGCTGCCAGGATATTAAAAAATATCCATCTTACCCATAAGTTTACAATTATGTAAGATAGAGACATGCGTGATAAGTCTGTTCTTATGTTTTCAGGTATCTGTAAGCGAATTATAGCATTTCTTTTAAAGAAAAATCATAGAAGGTCAACATTTCTACAAATACAAACAAAATTACTGGATCTTACTGTAAATTGTTAAGTTTATTTGAATATTTAAACACATGCACTATAGTGGATAATAATTTACTGAGTTTATTATTTCTGTTTTTTTTGCAGATGTCCTGATGCTTAAGAAAATATCATTGCCATAGGAATACTACTATATGCCTTAAACTTTAATGACCACTCACCACTAAAATAGCGAAATCAATTGATTTTAAGCTTTCCTTTATTTTTAAAAAGAAAAGTCGTCGATCTGGCAAGCTATGTTATCTTACACAATATAGCAATTAGGCCTTGGCTAAGATATTTATCTCCAAAACTATCAAATTTCGTATTATTATAAATAGATTTTTGGACTTAGCGATTGAAGGCAATGGAAATTGATATAATTTATACACTTCTGGCCTGAAATATGACAGAATAACAACTTTTATTGCAATGCCCGTTCATGTAGTTAAGTTAACCCTTTCATTACGACCATCTGTCATGAAAAAGGGACAAAGTATGGTGAAATATACATTTAAAAAAATATAATTGTCATTAATTTAACGTAACTGGGTTATACCATCATATTATAGTTTTACAACCAGGCATTTTGACTGAATGCATGACGATTTCGTGTCCTAATGAGCTCTGACCGACACCATCTTTTGAGCATTTAACACTCTGTCAAAACACACGCTTAGCTACTCAATTACATGTAAAGAATACGCAGTGCCTGACTTATAAAGAGTACTTACGGAAATCCCACAAAAAAAAATGGCCCGACATCATTTAATCTGTGCATGTTTTTGACGCAACAAATTAATTTTAGTGGGCCATAAGATTTTTTAAGACAAGTTGTAGGCCCCGGCTAAATAATAACAGATCGTCTGCTGAAATAACCATATAAAAAAAATATAATATATTTTCTGTGGAATTATCTACCAAGTCATTACCAGTGAATCTTTTTAAATTTCAGTTCCCAATGTAAGACGCCTATTTTTTCAAGCAGTATATGACGGTATTTACTGTTGGTGGTGCCGCCAATAAATGCCCATTACGGCCCACACTGTCAAATTGTGAGCTGTGTATCGCTGCATTAGTTTCAAGTTTTATTTTAGTATTCAGCGTTATTAGAACAGAGTCAAGATTCGCCATCCCATGATCCAAAACATATAGGCCTATTGCTTACCAATACAATTTAAATGAAGTATGGCACAAAACGAGCTACTAAAACCATATAGTTGAAATGTTGCTGATTCCAACGAAATATTGGACTGTCACCTGATAAATCGGTGAAATGTCAGATTTAGTACCATTGCCAATATCTCGCCAAAACTTCGCCACACCTGTTATATCCGATTTATCAATGTATTTTCATAGGTTTCAACCTCTACCTTGAACCTGGTGTAGATGTCTATATAGACTTAGACTATGTACCATTAAAATGAACAGCAAAAAAATAGCAAAAAATGTACAAATAAATGACCAAGAATAATAGGCCTAGAAATTTATTTTCTACAGCAAATATTGTAGAAAAATTGTTGATGATGACTAATATATTAACCCTTAATCCGCTGAATTAATTAATTTAAATTTTCACACACTTAGAGTTGTGTCTCACTACCTTGACCCACAACTTTTGGTGAGAGAAAACTACTCGTATTTGTTTAATTTGTAATTTAAGACTAAGCATTTTAGAAATCCTGATGTTAAAAACGGTTATTAAACGGATTAAAGCGGGTTAAAGGGGGTTAGTAAATTAGGTGTAGGCTTAGCGGCAACAACTCAGGAAAGTGATGACACTGCTCCAAGAAGAGATCCGACAGGACGCCAGGAAGACAATGAGTAGCACTAAAGCTATGTGACCGACTCCAATCACACTCATAAAGGGTGTTGGCACAACACGTGACATTACCTCACATGCGTGAGTGATGACGGAAGTCGATAGGGTCTACTTGCAAACGCTGAATGCTAAACCATTTCAGCGCTAAAATGTGTGTTTGAATAAAGTAAATAGAGTGTCAGTAATTAACCGTTATATCACGAATCGTTACTACACGATGCAACTATGGATAACATGATGCAACCATGGATTCCCCAATTTTGTTTGCTATTATTCCAGAAAAATCGTGTTATAAATATTTCAACAACCGATTGAGCATGACATTTTCAGCTAACTTTTATTTAGCACTGCGAGTACAAAATGTATGAAGTATATCATGTGTAGAACAGACCGTCAGGAGCCCAAGAAGGCAATTTTAGGTGCCTCAGCATGTACCAATTAATGATATAGCCCCTTAATTAGGGCTCAAATTAGTGATTAATGGCATGATTAATGGCAGTGCCATGATATTCTCGGATATATAGTGCGCCAGAATAAACAATACTTAAATGCCAAAGCCAGTACAAAACCTACTTAAGAACCCTTAAAAGATTGGGGTAAAATAGTAGTTTGTTCAATTTCTGCAAAATTAATGGTAAATTAAGTGACTGTAATGTGTTAAAAACGGTGCAAACCGTTGATGAAATTAATAATTTATTATGTGTCATGATGTGAGGTTGGGTTGAACGGTGACACCCTTTTAGTCAGAAGGCCCTTTAGTCAGAAGGCCCTTTAGTCAAAAGGCCCGTTGGTCAGAAGGCCCGTTAGTCAGAAGGCCCGCTAGTCAGAAGGCCCGATAGTCAGAAAATCAGTTAAAGGGACTGGCCCAGGCTAAAATCATCAAAAATCGGTGATTTTATTTCGGATTCCTAATATGACCATATGATGTAAACATGTACATAGACTAGAACTGCAAATTTTTATAATTTTTGTGCTGCGCATTCACCAGTTAGGCTAGATATAGAGACGAAATTCCTGATTTCCAATTATTGACAACCATGTCAAAAATAGGAAATACGGGAAGTTCGTCTCTATATCTAGCCTAACTGGTGAATGCGCAGCACAAAAATTATAAGGAGTCCTTCCGAGTTTTTCAAAAAAATCGGTAATTTAATAAATAGTTTGAAAGAGAAAAATAGCCATGAAAATTAAATTGTGAAAAAATTATACGCAAACAAATTGCACAACTGAGAGTAAAATCCATATAGATCAAATGTTGCGTCTCTGGGACATTAGTTATACGTTCGACTATTAGTTGGTAATAAGTCGATATGATCTGGATATGATCTTGAAAAAAAATCACGATGGTTCGTAGTTCGTACATTTATATTGAAAACTAGCATTATTGATGACTGGTTGGTTGCTTGGCTGGGTTATTTTCATCAATGAGTGCGCTTTATTTTTTCAGCTAGCACTATGCTTTTTTGCATATATAAACTTTACTGAAATAGGTGTGAAAAGTGTGTCATGAGAAAACCCCACAAGATTTTTCAATTGGAGTTTGTAGCCATCTGTTTAATTTATGTCAAGCGTTCATAAATGTTCATAAATGTTTTGCTCAGAATAAATAATAAGTTGTTTGTCCAAATATTCTGATAACTAGCATTATCTGTCGACTCTTTTTTATGGAAATGCTTGCTTTATATTCGAGAAAGTGAAGTTTACCTAAGCACGGGAGAACTATTATATAATGTGATTGCAGTATATATTATTACCGTGCTAATTAAGAGCAGCGTAAAATTTGAATCTCATTATAATCTATTAGCAGTATCTTGTTATCTCGACCATTTTTTCTCAGCAAGTTTCAAAATATAGGTAGGCCTATTTGCGTTTGAAGCAGTATGTTGATGGTATTGCTTGTTCATATCTACATTGTTCCAACCTGTGCAAAGACATGGAGTGTACATTGCTGCATACGATATGCAATTTCATGTATTATTATTATACTATCTTGTTCCTATATGTAGAAAATTGACTGTTATTTACAGACAGCTTGGCAATAACCACTTGATCCAATTATTATGGGTAGTTTTCATTCATTCGAAGCTGGGAATTACGTCAGCAACATTAGGTTCGAAAACATAATGAGTAGCCTATTATTAACGCAACCCTTATGAAAGTGCTAGACGTTGTTACTGGCACAAGTAAATAAATAAAGACAAATAATTTGTCACATACGAGATGATTTCGATGAGGTAATTATCTGACTTTCTGACTAACGGGCCTTCTGACAAACGGGCCTTCTGACCAGTCATCCTTACTGGTTTCTGACTAACGGGCCTTCTGACTAACGGGCCTTCTGACTAATGGGTCTTCTGATTAACGGGCCTTCTGACTAAAAGGCGGACACCGGGTGGACGGATGGAAGGGTGAAACTATTTCCACTATCCCGGTATGTGCCCCAGAGGCCTAGTGGAAGTACAACACATTGAAAAAAATGTATTATATATGTGAAACATTTAGTCAGAAATAAGCACATATCATTCGGTTTTATCTCATTCCGAAACATAACATGGGTATCTTATAAGCTTAAATTAAAGCTCTTTGGACGTTATCTCGTGCCAAAGCATAAAGTATCCAATATGTCAGCTATAAATAATAAATAAAGTTTAAGACAACCATTAAAGTAAATCATATTTTGATGTTTTAAAATAGTCAAATAATAACTTATCGTCACTTGAACTGTCTGTCACGTCACTTGATTATATAACATTGTCATCCCCTAATAACTAAAACATCTGTATTATTGCACGAATGACCACATCATTATATAGACCTTCATTGTCAATTGCTTCTGTGCTACATAAGTGAGTTTTAACGACACATATGAAAAAATATATATATATATTTAAACCAATATAGTACATCATCAATGTCATAAAAATCAATAATTGGAACCGTTTTGCTAATCAGCTTATAGATACCAGCAAGAATACATAGCACATCATCTTGATATCAGTAATCAGGTAATGTGTTTGTATATATGTAACAACAATACCAAAGAGCGGGGGCCCTGGTGCCTGCTTGGAAAGTCAGAGACCGCAGATTGTATGCTTTGGCATACCAAGTTTCAAAGAACAAAATGTTTCCTCCCAGCCTACCTGTCCGAGAGATAACGTGCTTGGCCGCAGACCAACAGGGCTCAATTTCGAATCATGTGTCTGGAGGGCAGTGTCACCTCATTCATATCACCATCCTCAGTAGGTTCTTCTGGCCCAGTTTAGCTTATATGTGAACAAATGTGGCGTAAAACCCCATTCATTTCATTTCATTACATGTTATAGAGCCAACTAACACCTGACTCGACGTTTGCCTGATAACATTACAGTAACATTGCAGCAAAGATGTGTGAGTTGAGAAAGCCTTCATGGGTCTTTATCTTTGGGTCGATCTACTGTTAGTATTGTGATTTTCGTAATTTGCATTACGTAAGAGGGTGTGGTAAAAGTGCATTACGGTTACATGTGATAATGATCATATGGATTATTTAGGGCTGCTGTAGATTTCACGGCTGAGTAAGAAACATTAAAAGTTGATATTTTACAACTCCGTGACGATTTTGTTAGGCCCATTTAAGGCAGAAGAATTGAAATTGAAGAATAAAGACTACGTGAAAATTCCTGGCTAACTGGGGCTTATTAAAAGACCCAGAATAAATAATTGCACATCTACTCTAGTATGTACATAATTTTCACATTGTAGTCATGTAAAAATATTTTTTTGTCAAGCATTTCTAATTATGTGCAGTGGGCCTACTTCAGAATGTGTGTAAAATCAGCAAAATGTATGATGGGAATCGAACAAATAATATAAATTCCAATGATGGATGATATATAAATATATACTACCGGCCTATAGTCTAGGCCTACATATTTTATTTTCATGATAGTGCAATTTAGAGCATGGATATACATTCTCTGACGCACCTGTAGTTGATATTTTGCAACGCTGTTGACAAGTTTCAAGGCCCCTGGCCTCTTGTTAGTGAAAACACGTTTGTCTGGTTTGTTTTAGACAATGTTGATTTTTTAGGATTTAACTCCGTCCGGTAAAAACACACTGCACGTTACAGCAAAAGCTATAGGGGCCTACCGCTGATTATATAAAATCCATGATCCCAGAACTGTTCTAGAGATGTTACACCTTTTTTAAATGGATTCCTTGGGTTAGAAAACACGGGTCTAGACACCAAAATGAAGTCTCTGATTAGAGTATTAGGGAATATATTGGCGTTTTAGTGATTGACCTAATCAATATGCTAAATGAGTCTAGACATTAAAAATAAGTCTCCATATGTGACGTGCAGTATTCAAACCAGTTCTATTTTGCAAAATATAGAAAATGAGTTAGTAAGTGACGTGTGAAGAGCCAGCGCTCAGGTTTCAAATGCACCAAAAATTATAAATATATCTCAATTATTTAGGAAATCTTCGATAAAACAAGATTTGGAAACTAAAGCTAAAATATCGCAAAATGTTGAGAAAATGACCTACAAAGTTTAAATTTAATTTCAAATGGTTTAAATAGTTCGAATTAAATCATTTTTTATATAAGTAATAAAACTAGGGTATCTTCAAGATTTTGTACTTATATTGCTTTGAAGTGTGTTGTCGATCAGCATTAAAAAAGAAAATAACTAAACATGGTCATAACTCAAAATCTCAAGCTCCGACATAGGTCGGGTGCCGATGTGGCACGTCACATATAGATTAGTAAGGACGATATTGGCGATTTAGTGATTAACCTAATGATATTAATATACTAATTAGGCTAATTAAAACAAAATGCTGGACATGGGCGAATTAGCATCCGGCAGTTTCTGGATTCTCATAGCCTATACATTCTATTTCAACAATTCAACCTTACAGGAATCATCATTTCCAGGTTGACTTCCTGAGTAGGAGACTACTATGATTATCACAGTGATAAAGATTAACAAATAACTAGTTAATATATGAGTGCATAAGTGTACTGTTAGTCAAAAGTCAGCTCAACTGTCTCTCACAACCAGTATTGATTATTACAAAGATAAGGATGACCCAGTATCGGTTAAACCTCCAAGCGCCAAATTACTTAACTGGAATCTCCACGCACCTGAAGTGGTGTCTCGCTAATGCGATCCACAACATCTCCACGCACTTGAAGCTGTGTCTCGCTGATGCGATCCACAACTTCAAGAGAGTGAAAAATATTACGAGTTGACAAAATGGAGGTCAATTATTTTCAAATCTTGCTCATTGAAGTCACGTTTTATCTTAACATGTTTAAAGACTAATATGCAATGCGTTAGTAAAACATGTAGAAACCGAGCATAATCGGGACCGGCGGTTACAGCAGGGGCGTGCTCAGGGGGGTTTATTGGTTGCCCGGATACCCCCCTCCAAGTCTGCAAAAAAATATTTTAGTTTGTATGAACCTATTACATGGCCACCTTACCTTGCACAGTGTCTTTCTCCTAATATATTATGAACCATCATGATAAAGCCTGGTTTTATCAATGTTATGGCAAGAGAACTATTTATATATTTCGTGTGAACAGCCATACATATTAGAAGCATTGGCCACAGTCATTTGGCCAGGGGTAGATTAATATAATAGTTTTTAAAATATGTAAATTTTATACAAGGTTTTACTCCTTACCACTCATAAGCTTGCTGTATGTTTATAAATAATTTTAAATTTTAACTCATTAATGTAAAATTGAAAATTAACAACCAATAGAGACTAGACATAAGAAATATTTATATCAACGTATTTTCGAATAGACTATGCAAAATACTACATAGGCCTACATGTAGGTGTAGGCCTACGTTTGTAAATTCCTGCGCTGAAAATGTCACTATTTGATGGCGATTTCAAAATTCCTGTACCCGAAACGATATCATCACTTGCGATATTTCAGTTTAGAAAACCCCCCTAATCCCATTCCTGGGCACGCCCCTGTAAAGGGTTAATATATGACTACAGAAGAGTACGGTTAGTCACTGGTTTACAATATTCGCCTATATAGGCCTAATTTATTCATATTGAAGTACGATCACTGAAGCAGCAGCACGTTAATTCTTCATGCGCTGGTTCATCTTGTAGTCATTTTTAGAGTTTGTATTATTTTGAATTCAGGGCTGGTAACGACAATATTTGTAAGCATTGGTCACTGGTTTAATATCTTCACAATTATGTACTTTATCGGAATTGAAGTACGATCACTGAAACTGCAGCACGTTAATTTCATCATGCGCTGTTCACCTTTCAATCATTTTTACAGTTTGCATTATTTTGAAACAAAATTTATCAATATTGCTCCATTTTATTACCAATCGTGCTGAAATATGCAGTGACATATTATTCGTGATGGTATTGCTTTTTATCCCAGAATAACGATATATGTTTATGCCTGTGATGTGTGAGATAAACAAATATCAAAATCGCTTATTAATTGTAATTTTTTGTTGACTATCACGTTCATATTTTTAGCTGGACATTGATATATTATGTGAGTGAATATTGCTTTACGTCGATTTCTGCACAGTCATGTCAATATCGCGACAGAAGGAAGCCCGAAGTCGGGACTATGTCCTACTCTTATCGAATAACTTCAAGGGTTCTTTATAGTGCACAACACCTTGGACAGTATTGCACACTGTAGGCTTTTAAAGAGTTAGGAGCATTGTATATGCACAACCTCGATAACAAGATTCGAACCCAGTACCTCTTAGTTTCGAGCCCCAACCAGACCGAATTAGGCATCGGGAACAATAATATATGGTTGCAGCACATTTTCACGGTTTTAGGGAGTTAAGTGGAACACATACCCCTTGACAAAGATCATGACAATACATTAATAATATCCGCCTACTAGCATGGTCAGATGTACATGATATATCACCATTGGGTGATTCAGTATTGGTTACCATTACATATGCTATATTATAGGTCTTCTTATACGGCATACAGTAGAATGGGTCATATCCAATTAATATTCAAAACAAAAAGCTTTGGGGGTAATCTGAGGCCGCCGCAGAGAAGCCGGTTACTACATGTCTGTCTCCTAAACTGGCAATGCAAATAAACTAAGGGATATAGGCAGGACGATCTTATATGAGGTGGTATATTTTGTCCAAGAAAATTAAAAGCAAAATACATTTTAGAAAGAACTAATATAATGGTAAATATGTAAAACGTTGTGAGGACTGTGACATACTATTTGCTAATGTACTATTTTGAATCTGCTCGTATTACAGTGGTTTGTAAAGATTAAAATGGTATGAAAGAGCATAGGATAACACTAACAAATCATACATAGCATGATAATGTGAATTGATTTACAGAGGCAACTATGGCGTTGATCGCTGTGGGTGTTATAGCTGGTGCATCTGGAGCAGCAGCTGCTGCAGGAATAATAGGAAATGTAGTTCAGGGAGTTATGCAAAAAAAGGTGTGAATTACATAAGAGAACTGCATTAGTCTCTGTTTTTTTCATAAATACCCAATATGAATGGTATGTGAACGGTCCATGTAGATTAATACTAACAATATAATAATAATAATTAATACGATATCTATGACCCATTGAATATATATATTGTATTAACTAGTTTATCATGTATATTTGCTGTATTTAGAAAAGATGACATCATTGAAAAACAAACCGAGGAGATTGAGAGATATTAATCGTTTGAATCATTACAATATTATAAACATCAAGTATTGTTGATTAGGAAATGTGTTTATGTTTCACTTGTATTTCTCTTACATTGTTTTTGTTCCCATCCAGTACATACAATTGTTTTTAATATGTAAGGGATGAGTTATGCTGTATTTGGAGAACGCCAAATCGAAATTCAAGTAATATAACTAGATAATTCTTTGGGTCATTTTAGGGTGTCTCTACTCAGTGATATTTTTACATGTTTTAGTTATAGTTATAGTTTTGGGAAAATTGCTTATTCCGAGATATACACAATTATGTCAGTCATCGTTTAATAAAATAATTTCATTTTTTGTAAGTAATGTGGCAAGACACGTCAAAACGGTGTTAGTTGAGCAATAAAGCAGAGCAAATTTGACATTTGCAAATATTATATATACAAAAAGTATTTCCTTTTGTTTTGGTCAGTAATCAGTTGCAAATGTGTTCTTGTAATTTGCATAGACCTTGCGCAACCTCGGTTGTTTGCTCTAATTTTCAGCGTCATATAATTAAGCATCCCCGATACAATCGGGATGATTGTAGTGTTAAACTGTTTTCTGCAAATCAAAAAAGTAAGTTTTATTAACAAATATAATAAGATATATTCAGATAAATTTTTTTCGAAATTTAGTATAATTTAGTGCTAATAAGACATATATCCAATATGGCCGCCAAAGTTATCAATTATATCAAGATTTGGCTGGATCTATAATCATACAGCAAACAAAGACCTTTTTTGTTTTCTCCTACTAGACGGGTCGAAATACCACCTGACCCCCCCCCCCCCCCCGCACAATTTTAACAAAAGGTTTCTCAGCTAGCAAAATGTGGACAATAACTAGATCTACACAAGGGGCACTTGTAGGAAAACTGATTGACGTGGTAGGTTTGACAACATTAAAAGCAATTTCTCAAGAAACAAAGCCATACAGAATTAAAGGGACTGGCCCAGGCTAAAATCATAAAAAAATCGGTGATTTTATTTTGGCTTCTTAATATGACCATATGATGTAAACATGTCCATAGACTAGAACTGCAAAAGTTTTTAATTTTTCAGCTGCGCATTTACCAGTTAGACTAGATATAGAGACGAAATTCCCGTCTTTCTAATTTTTGACATGGTTGTCGATAATTAGAAATCATAAATTTCGTCTCTATATCTAGCCTAACTTGTAATAAATTTTAATAGTTCTGGATGATAACCACGTGCGATCCATTTTTAAAGATGGCTGACACGTCCTTCTTGCTCGACACCAAATTAGAATCTTATCTATTCATCCCTATTAAGCCAGAATTTTGGAATATTTCTCTCCTACTTATGACACTGTAGGCGATTGGGAGGTGATTATTTTTAAAATTCATTTCAAATCGTTGTAGACTACACCATAATCGGGTGATTCGACTTTTTACGGCCCGTTCAAGAAATGCCACTAGGTTTCTTGTCTGAAAAATTAGAAAAATAAAATTTTCAAACAAAATATCGCCTGGACTCAGATAACTTTTGATAGTCCTAGGTCCACTTAAAATTGTTTGCCTGAAATGTATGTGAATAAAAGGTCCTATTTGGTCTATTAAAACATCATTGTTAGGACCTTAGGTCAAGAATAGATTATTCAGTCAAAAATCACGTCAAAAAGACAAAATAATACCATAAATGGATTTTTCAGACAAAATCACATGAATAAGAGGTATTACACATGTTCCTAGCTTGATTTGTTAAAAATGGTAATTTTGTTTATTTGACCTTGAAATTGACTTTTTGACCTTGAAAATGACCTTGAATCATGAAAATAATACAAGAAATGGATTGCCCGGTCAAAATCACACGAAAAGGAGGGATTACACTTGTTCCTGGCTTCATTTGTTGAACAATCATAGTTGACCTTGATATATCTGGTGGCCATTTTGTTTTTGACCTTGGCAATGCCCTTTCGGCCTTAAAGATGACCTTGGATCACCAAAATAATACCATAAATGGATTTTTCAGACAAAATCCAACGAAAAAGAGGTGTTACACATGTTCCTAGCTTTATTTGTTAAAAAGGGTATTTTTGCTTATTTGACCATGAAATTGACGTTTTGACCTTGAAGATGACTTTATATCATAAAAATAATACAAGAAATGGATTGCCCAGTTAAAATCACATGAAAATGAGGTATTACACTTGTTCCTGGCTACATTTGTTGAAAAAAACATATTTGACCTTGAAATATCTGGCGGCCATTTTGTTTTTGCCCTTAAAAAATTCCGCCTAAGGGTGCCAAAGTGGCACCCGGCTGATTTCTGCTCGGGACACCCCATAGTATCAGAATCAATCATAAAACATCGTCCATACCGCTAAACACGCTTTAGTCAAAATCCACCGGCTGAAGTATAACTCAATTTACACAAAATTGTGTCCGCTTCTTTCAGGCACAACTGACATGAGCAGATGAACCATTTAAAGCCTGAATTTACCATTGTCATCTTCATCCACTACAAGCCGCGTATTGATGCTGCAATTCTCGACTTGTAGTGAATGAAGATGATTTGAAGTGGGTGGAAAAGTGAAGAAAATTGCCATGTATTGGTAAACCAGTTTCATGGAAATTTCAGTTCTGAAAGCCTTTGTTGTAGGAAAATTAAGTCTGTTTTCAGGGATGTAAAATGATGCTTTAATGCATCGTGAGGGCTTAAAGGGTTAATGGGCAAGATGGGGGCGTTGAAAGGTAGTGCGTAAGCATTTATAGGCGAGGAGAAGCGTTAAATGGCGACGGAGAGACGTCAAAGGGCGATGGGAAGGTGTTAAAAGGTGAATAAAATATGTTAAAAGCCGATGGAGATGCATTAAAGAGCGGTAGAGAGGCGTTGAAGACGCCGCTGCAGATGCGTTAAATGGCGATGGAAAAGCGCTACTGGGAGACGGGGGTATTAAATGGCGATGGCAAGACGGCAAAGGGCAAAGAGTAGGCATTAAAGGGCGACCATGAAGCATTAAATTATGATGGAAAAGCGTTAAGGGTGATGCAGAGGCGTTAAATGGTGAAAGACAGGCATTAGAGAGCGACGGGAAGGCTTTAAAAAGGCAAAGAACAAATGATAAAGGTCGACGCAGAAACATTGAGAGGCAATGTAAGGTGGTAGAAGGTGCCACAGAGGTGTTGAAAGGCGATGGAAAGGGTGGGCAATTGAGAGGCATTAAAGATCGATGGAGAGGTGTTAAAAGGTGATGGAAATGTGTTAAAGACCAATGGAGAGGCGTTTCGGGCGAAGAAGAGGCGTTAAAGAGCCACGGGAAGGCCTTCAATTGCAACAAAGAGGCGTTAAACTATGCTGCCCCTTTATATGTAAAATAATATTTTACTTTACTTTGCCTTGAAATTGACCTTTTGTCCTTGAATATGATATTTAATCATCAAAATAGTACCAGAACAAAATAATTCAAGCAAAATTGCACAAAAAAGATGCTTCCCATTTTTGTTTCTTAAAAATCATATTTTCACATTTTTGACCTCGGAATTGACTTTTCAATCTTGAATCACCAAAACAATACCATAAATAGATTTGAATCCTACGAAAAAGAGGTATACACTGTCATGTTCCTAGCTTTATTTGGTAAAAATGATATTTTTGCTTACTTGACCTTGAAATTGATCAGCTGACCTTCAAGATGACTTTGAGTTCATGAAAATATATAACAAATAGATTGCCCAGCCAAAATCACATGGAAAGGAAAAGGAGGTTTAAAAGGTAGATCTCATTTACTGTCAAGTTCTCCCTGTCAGTTAATTGCGGCTAAAAAATGACTGTTTCTTTACGTTTTTTCTAATTTTTTTCCGGCCAGCTTGAGGTTGATGTAAGGTTACCTCACTGGCAGCACGAGTTTAACAGACGGTCAAGCTTACTTTTCTCTGCAAAAAACGTGGTCTGCGCGGCTTCCATGAGTTTACCTTGAGGTTACCATTGGGTTACCATGAGGTTGTTTAACAGTCACTTTACGTGTCGGTCAGAGTGCACTCAGGGGTCATTGTTCAGTTATGATACGGCTGCTAGGGTCATAATTATGCGGTTTATGTGAGTTCTGTGTACTGTCTTTGTACGGATCTCTATTTAAAAAAAATGGACTGCTAAATGTGTGTGTGTAATTAGATCCTGGGAGTTTCTAATAAGCCTCTGGATTGGCTGCTACATTTTTAAGGAAGAACTCTTGCTCAGAGCTGCAGCTGCAAGAGCTGATTTGGCTTTTATTCTAGAAGAAGGAGAAACAAAGAAAATGTGGTGTGCAGAATAGCTACATGAATAACACAAAAGTTATTATAATTAATTAATGCCAGATGTTATTGCAAGTAAAATAGTAACTTTTACAAATGTTTTGTACGTCTGGATGAAGACCTCTTTCAACAAATTCTTGGCAGAGTAAGACGTCGTATTGAAAAAAACACACAGCTTTGTGATGCTATTTCACCAGGTTTAAGGCTGACCATCTATGATCATCTATAACCACTGGGGAAACATATCAATCTCCCTTCTGTGGCTTTCGCGTTGCCAGTAACACAATCGTCAGCATCATACCAACCACGTGCGATACCATAATCGTGGAGCTTGTAGAAGAGTTCATAAAATGTTCAGCATCAACTGAAGAATGAAAATATGTATCAGAATGTTTCCAGAAAAATTGTTATTTTTATCATACATTAGGAGCCCTAGATTGGAAGCATATTGCTATGAAATGCCCAGCAAATGGTGGATGCATAAATTACATTTCTAAAGGGTTTTTGGTGTTGGTTCAAATTATGACTTACGTTTTTTTCAAATTATAAATTATTATTTTTAAATATTGGGGCTGAAGGTAGCGGTTCCGATGGAGGCGCCTTCTGCGATGCAATCTTGGTCAAGGCAATTAAGTACGATAGAAGCTGACAAGAAGTTGACACACTACCTGGAAGGACACACCCTATACCTTTTTGTTACGTTACAGACGATGCTATTGCAATAAGGAAGTGGCTGCTAAACATGATAAAACCATCTCCACACAGGAATATGATTCGCAAAGAGACTTAGATTAGCAGAGTGAGAAGACTAGTGAAAATGCCTCGGTATACTTTCTCATCGCTTCAGAGTTCTGCTTTCTGATTCTGAAGCCTGATAACGTAACCAAAGGCTTGCTGCGCGGCAAGATGCGCTTTATACACTTGTTCCCCAAGCTCCATTTGTTTAAAAATCATAATTAACCTTTTCAAGCTGGCATTTATTAGATTTGAATTCATCACAAAAAAAAGCTCCAAGAACCATTAAGAAGATGACCTTAAATCACCAACATAATACTATAACTAGATTTTCAATTCGAAATTCTACGAAAAAGAGGTATTACACATGTTCCTAGCTTTGTGTTTCTGTCACCTGATCATGTCACTTACACCATGTTTAATCAATGACCTTGAAGATGACCTAAAATCACCAAAATTATATTATTAATGGATTTTTCTGTCAAAATCTCATGAAAAAAGATGTATTATTACACCGTTCCTAGCTTCACTTGTTAAAAAGGATATTTTATCTTAAATGACCTTGAAATTGACCTGTTGACCTTGAAGATGACCATAAATAATTAAAATAATTTTTAAAATGGATAGCTCAGTCAAAACCACATGAAATTGAGGTATTACACTTGTTCCTTGCTACATTTGGTGAAAAATCCTATTTGGCCTTGAAATTGACTTTTGACCGTGAATTAAAAAAAATACCCGATCGTATTTTAATTCAGCAGAAAAAATCTATAAGAAATATAAAAAAAAACATTATATATGTAACACAACAAAGTTATGCTCGGACTTAAGCGATTAATTTTTTAAATGAATAATTTCCCAATATGCTCAAAATGGCAAAACATGTACAGCAAAAGGGGTATTACACATGTTCCTAACTTTTCTTAGTAAAAATGATATCTCGTTTTACTTGACCTTGAAATTGACCTTTCAACTTCGAAGATGACCTTGAATAATTAAAATAATTTCAAAAATGGGTAGCCCATTCATAATCGCATGGAATTGAGGTATTACACATGTTCCTCGCTTTATTTGTTGAAAAATAATATTTGACCTTGAAATTGATCTTTAACCTTGAATGTAAAAAAATGCCCAATCTTTTCAAGCTAGCACTCATCGGATTTGAATTCGGCAGAAAAAATCTATAAGAAACATCAAAAAGACATTGTATATGTAACATAACAAGGTTAGGCTCGGACTAAAGCGATTATTTTTTTAAATGAAAAATTTGCCAATATGCCCAAAATGACAAAAAGTGTACAAAAAAATAGGTATTACACATGTTCCTACCCTTTCTTAGTAAAATTAATATTTCCTTTCACTTGGCCTTAAAATTGACCTTTTGACCTTGAGGATGACCTTGCATAATTAAAATAATATGAAAAATGGATAGCACTGTCGAAATTACATGAAATTGAGGTATTACACTTGTTCCTAGCTTCATTTGTTGAAATTGACATTTGACCTTGAATTAAAAAAAAATACATTTTTTTTAAGCTAGCATTCATCGGATTTGTATTCAGCAGAAAAAAATCTATAAGAAACATTACAAAAACATTGTATACGTAACAAAACAAGATTAGGCTCAGACTAAAGCGATTATTTTTAAAAAAGAATAATCTCCCAATATGCTAAAAATGGGCAAAAATGTGGCGGCCATCTTGGATTAGATATTCTGATTGTTTGCAACCACAAGTCATGTGACTAGCATGGGTTTTTCAGACTTTAAGACATCCTAGTATGTGAAAAAAATGGTGGTAGGTATTAAGAGGGGGAGGGGGGGGGGGTGAGGTATTCGACTCTGAGCCCTTGGACTATCAGTATTGATTATTACAAAGATAGATATGACCCAATAGCAAGTTAATATATGAGTGCATAAAGAGTATTGTTAGTCGTTATCGCCACAATATAAACTCCAGACAGAGATAAGATCACTGACGCTGCGGTGAGTTCATTATTTATGAGCAGTTATTTTATATTTTTAAATTATTTTTTCAACTTGCATTTTTTGACGTCACACATGGTGATGGAAATAGTTGTAAATAATTCTCCAATTTAATACCAGATTAGCTGCAATGCACATTTAGATATTACAGATATTCATCTGCACATTTCATGAATTTTAGTCATTATTTTGTTTCGAAAAATAATTTGAAAAATGCATAACCTCAATTCTTGAACAACTGAAAGAGATATCCGAAATCAATTAAAGGCGGATCGTTATTTTTGTTACATTTTAGTACATTATCCCACTCTGAAATATTTGTTGTTTACTTTGGACTTATAATAACCAGTAATTATATCCAGGTTGACTATGTAATTTCATTGGAAGTAGCTGCTAATTTTGTGTATTTGGTGTATTTAATGTTAAACACTGGATGCTTCCATTTTATTGTAATTTTGTTTTTCAAAATGGCCAACAAATTTAACGTATTTCAGCAATACTTCCACTTCTAAGACAGGTATCTTCCTGAAAATAGTGTCTAACTCTATATTGTCATGTATAAAAAAGTATAGCCTAGCTGCATTAGGGCTTTAATCCACGTCACATCAAAACAACTTTTTTTTACAGAATATTATCCTATACCGGACTACATAAATTGCGAGTAAGTGTGGTTTGTATTTTAGTATATTATAATGAACGTATTAAAAAAATTAATTTCCCTGCAGCCCCCTCTAACATACATCTTTGTGTTTTATCTTAACCGTATACATATGAGCTTTATCTTTCAAAACATAAACCAAAAATTAAAGTGTGCATTTTTCTTTTTAGTTTTGTACCCTGGACACCATAACCTTGAAATTATTGATAGCAATCAATGAGATAGACATCTATCAATATATTAGTCCCACTTCAAAAAAAAATAGTATCGTTTTTTTCATAGAATATTAATAAAACCCGCAAACTTAACATATATTATATATGTATATATATATAACAAATGTGAAAATAGGCCTAAATGACTTTTAGCTCTATTTTGCTCAACAAAAATAGATTATTGTACATACATATACAAATATATTCTTCAAAAACATTAACTCCTAGAAATAAGTATTTAACATAATGAATTTACAGAATGGGTCTTTTAACTATTTTCTGTGCCTGCCTTTTCAATTCAAGAATTTTGTTATTATTCATATATATTTCCATATATTAGGCTAGTAGATTTGATTCATATTTAGGGAGAATCGTTTACATTGTGATAAGGACACCAAATTTTGTGGAGATTTGCTCTATGGTATACTGGTCCAAATGGGAAGGTGGACCACCTTGCAGCTGTTTGTCGGGGCATTTTCAACCCCAGTGAGTGTAGAGTGTAAATATATTTTTTTTCAATATTTGGATTAAAATATGTCTGCAAAAGTGTTTTTTAATGATATGAGCATTTAATTTATCCGATCAAACATAACAAGACATAAAATCGGATAAAATGCCATAAAAATAAACAATTAAACACACCTTGTATTGTTTTCGGCGCCTTTCCTATTCTGCTTTTTTTTTGTCAAAATTACATGTTTAAACTTGTGTTGGGTGGCAATTTTTTTTAAAATTATCTTGTTTATAGCAGAAGAAAATTGTACCATTTAATAAATGTGACTATGTAAATTTATATACTGTATTCATTCCAAACGAAACAATACCACGTTTATCATGTGCGATAAACATTTTTGTCAAATCTTCTGATGAATAATCTTTGCTCTCTATAGTTTTTGCGGTCACAAGTATTTGAAAAGACGATTTGTGGTGGCCATTCTAAATTTCAGTAAAATCACCTGCATATTTCCATATGGTGGGTAATGTGATTGTATAATTAGAATTATTTCTGCCTTCACTATTTGCGTTTTTGCGCCCACAAAAAAATATAAAGTTATTCCATGGCGGCCATTTTGAATTGCAGTAAACCTTTAAATCACCTGCACATCTCCATATCGCGGGAAATGAGATTGTAAAATTTGAATCATTTCTGACATTAAGTTTTTGAGTTTTTGCGCCCACAAAAAATGGTGTTGACCTCTGGCGGCCATTTTGAATGCGTTGCACCTGACGCCTGACGCTGGACGGAATCCTGGTGCGACTAAAACCAACCTTCTCCTATTGGCGGGGGATAAAACGCATAAATTATTGTCGCCTAGGATTAGATACTATTGGAATAGAATATTGGACTTCTTATGTTAAAACGTTATTTTTTGACCTGAATCTGGGTTTATCTTGGCAAACAGAGACGATAGAAAGAAGGTCTATGTTAAAGTGGACTACCACTCGTGTCTAGGTATCTCAGAAAAAAACATAAATGGTGGAATTTATTTTATAAAATCTATTTATAGACAGAGGATAGCCTAATATTAGGCCCAACTGTTAGGGTTGGGCCTAACCTTTCTCCATAGGATATACCCCGAATTTCAAGACGGACGCCCAAAATCATATCAAAATAAAATTTAATCTTACCAGGAAGTATTCCATCATGATCTTTAGTAATCCAAGCTGGAAATAGCAATCATATTGTAGTTGTTCGCACTCATTAAAGTATATTTAGCAGCAGTTGTTCGACCACGATCTTCAAAAAATTATGTCAAAAGCTGATAAGCTCGCTCAATATGCAAATGAGCTGTACTGCCCTCTACTGCTTTGCAAAGCCAAAAGGCAGTATCTGCCTACTCTACAAGTGAGAAGATACTGCCTTTTTGCTTTATTCGACATTATAGATAGCGACATCTACTTTATCAAAATGACAGTATTCATCTGAAAGATCAAGGCCTGGATTCATTCGTACACGGGTGTATATTTTCTATAGCCAACATCTTAGCTATATTGTAGGCAGTTGAAAAATAGTTGAGGGGAACATATTGTTAAAGCCCAAACTGTTTTTTTAACAAATATCTTTTTTTTTTAATTAACAAATCTATTGAAATTTACAATGCATGACAAATAAAACAACAAAATGTTTATTCAAAATGTATCCATAGCTGTGTTCACAGATCATCGATTAGATTTTCTGCAGACGCAGGGTGTAAGATGTAATCCTGTCATTTTACTACAAAAAAACAAGACCCACCACAAACTAAAAAAAATTGTATTTGCTCACCAAACAGTTGAGAATTTTTAATAAAAAACCATTTGAAATCTCCCGAAATCCAATTGGCGGAAGGATATCAAAAGTCCATACACCCAAAATGGCCGCAATTTGTGCTTCTTCAAGAAATAAAGTTAGGAACAAGTGTAATACATCTATTTAGGGTGAAATTACAGGATGACAATATTATGGTAATATTATGATGATTCGTGATCACCTTCAAAGTCAAAAGGTCAATTTCAGGATAAATATTTCGAAAATGTGATTTTTAACAAATACAATTAGAATATTTTTAATAGTTTTAATTGAATTTTGCCTGGAGAAGCTATTCCTGGTATCAGTTTGGTGACTCAACGTACACAAGGTTTTCTGTAAGGTCGAAAGGTCAATTTCAAAGCACAAAATAACAGAGTATTAGAATTCGACAACGCCTATCGGAACTCCAATCAGGTGCATGTTATAGAACACTCTGTATAACATAATGATATATATACACTAAGATTTAGTACATCAATCTAATAGAGCAGAATAAACATAGGAATACTGTGTGCTTATTGGATTTTTACAAACATAATTATTCAGCTGATGCCTGCCTCCTATACTGATGTGGATGATTGGATAACAAAAGTTAAGTCAAGTTAGCACTCACACCTGTCATGCCGGAGTATGGTAAAAGCTCTTGACCCAGTCTTAGTTTCAAGGTGAACAAAAAAATCTATTTGAATTTGTGGAGTGTAGATATTTTGAGCTTTTCGGCCCAACAAGTAAGGCAGTAAGATATCCAGGTTTGTTGTCGAAAGCAGCCGACAAATCTAGCAGTGTCAGAGTTGTAGCTTCACCCTTGTCCACACTAACAAATATATCGTTGATGGGAGTTATTGGTATGTCAAGACAATTTTTTAGCACCCTTGTAGGAATGGAGTTCGGATCACATGATTTTGTCGATGAACCCCCAAAAAGTTTTTTAATTTCATCTTCTGGCGCACATTTTAAATCGTTAATTTTGGATTTGATTGCAGTTTTTTTGCACTGCTGCAATTTGGTACTTTATCTGCAAATTTGGAATGAATAGTCTCAATTTTATCTACAAAATATTTCGAGAAATTGTCACAAAGTGATTTTACTGATTTATAAAGTTCTATAAGAAACACGTATTATCCGAATTGTCTGAAATAAGATCAGCTAAATATTCAATTTTGCTTAAGACATCATTATATTTCGCATGTGGCACTCTTTGTCGCCCTCGTTTTCACCCTTTACCAAAATAATAGACGAACTGGATTTTTCAGTCAAAATCCCGCGAAAAAGAGTTATTACATACCTTCCTATATAGCTTTATATGTAAAATAATATTTTACTTTCCTTTGCCTTGAAATTGACCTTTTGTCCTTGAATATGATATTTAATCATCAAAATAGTACCAGAACAAAATTATTCAATCAAAATTGCACAAAAAAGGCGTACCGGGTATTACACTGCTTCCTATTTTTGTTTCCTAAAAATCATATTTTCACATTTTGTCCTCGGAATTGACTTTTCAATCTTGAAGATAACCTTGAATCACCAAAACAATACCATAAATAGATTTGAATCCTACGAAAAAGAGGTATACACTGTCATGTTCCTAGCTTTATTTGGTAAAAATGATATTTTTGCTTACTTGACCTTGAAATTGATCTGTTGACCTTGAAGATGACTTTGAGTTCATGAAAATATATCACAAATAGATTGCCCAGTCAAAATCACATGGAAAGGAAAAGGAGGTTTAAAAGCTAGATCTCACTTACTGTCAAGTTCCCCCTGTCAGTTAATTGCGGCTAAAAAATGACTGTTTCTTCACGTTTTTTCTATTTTTTTTCGGCCAGCTTGAGGTTGATGTAAGGTTACCTCACGGGCAGCACGAGTTTAACAGACGGTCAAGCTTACTTTTCTCTGCAAAACACGTGGTCTGCGCCGCTTCCATGAGTTTACCTTGAGGTTACCATGGGTTGTTTAACAGTCACTTTACGTGTCGGTCAGAGTGCACTCAGGGGTCATTGTTCAGTTATGATACGGCTGCTAGGGTCATAATTATGCGGTTTATGTGAGGTCTGTGGACTGCTACATGTGTGTAAATAGATCTTGGGATTTTCTAATAAGCCTCTGGATTGGCTGCTACATTTTTAAGGAAGAACTCTTGCTCAGAGCTGCAGCTGCAAGAGCTGATTTGGCTTTTATTCTAGAAGAAGGAGAAACAGAGAAAATGTGGTGTGCAGAATAGCTACATGAAAAGTACAAAATTTATTAAAATCAATTAATGCCAGATGTTATTGCAGGTAAAATAGTAACCTTTACAATTTTTTTTTGTACGTCTGGATGAAGACCTCTTCCAACAAATTCTTGGCAGAGTAAGACGTCGTATTGAAAAAAAACAGCTTCGTGATGCTATTTCACCAGGTTTAAGGCTGACCATCTATGATCATCTATAACCACTGGGGAAACATATCAATCTCCCTTCTGTGGCTTTCGCGTTGCCAGTAACCGTCAGCATCATATCAACCACGTGCAATACCATAATTGAGGAGCTTGTAGAAGAGTTCATAAAATGTTCAGCATCAACTGAAGAATGAAAATATGCATCAGAATGTTTCCAGAAAAAGTGTTACGTTTATCATACATTAGGAGCCCTGGATTGGAAGCATATTACTATGAAATGCCCAGCAAATGGTGGATGCATATATTACATTTCTAAAGGGTTTTTGGTGTTGATGGCTTAAGTTGGTTCAAATTAGGCTTAAGTTTTTTCAAATTATAAATTATTATTTATAAATATTGGGGCTGAAGGTAGCGGTTCCGATGGAGGCGCCTTCCGCGATGCAAGCTTGGTCAAGGCAATTAAGTACGATAGAAGCTGACAAGAAGTTGACACACTACCTGGAAGGACAAACCCTATACCTTTTTGTTACGTTACAGACGATGCTATTGCAATAAGGAAGTGGCTGCTAAACATGATAAAACCATCTCCACACAGGAATATGATTCGCAAAGAGACTTAGATTAGCAGAGTGAGAAGACTAGTTGAAAATGTCTCGGTATACATTCTCATCGCTTCAGAGTTCTGCTTTCTGATTCTGAAGCCAGATAACGTAACCAAAGGCTTGCTGCGCGTGAAGATGCGCTTTATACACTTGTTCCCCAAGCTCCATGTGTTTAAAATCATAAATAACATTAAAATTTAATTTACAAAAAACTCCCAAACTTTTCAAGCTGGCATTTATTAGATTTGAATTCGTCACAAAAAAAAGCTCCAAGAACCATTAAGAAGATGACCTTGAATCACCAAAATAATACTATGACTAGATTTTCAATTCAAAATTCTACGAAAAAGAGGTATTACACATGTTCCTAGCTTTGTGTTTCTGTCACCTGATCATTTCACTTACACCATGTTTAATCAATGACCTTGAAGATGACCTAGAATCACCAAAATTATATTATTAATGGATTTTTCTGTCAAAATCCCATGAAAAAAGATGTATTATTACACCGTTCCTAGCTTCACTTGTTAAAAAGGATATTTTCTCTCAAATGACCTTGAAATTGACCTGTTGTTCCTTGAAGATGACCATAAATAATTAAAATAATCTTTAAAATGAATAGCTCAGTCAAAATCACATGAAATTGAGGTATCACACTTGTTCCTTGCTACATTTGGTGAAAAATCCTATTTGGCCTTGAAATTGACTTTTGACCGTGAATTAAAAAAAATACCCGATCGGATTTTAATTCAGCAGAAAAAATCTATAAGAAATATAAAAAAAACATTATATATGTAACACAACAAAGTTATGCTCGGACTAAAGCGATTCATTTTTTAAATGAATAATTTCTCAATAAGCTCAAAATGGCAAAACATGTACAGCAAAAGGGGTATTACACATGCTCCTAATTTTTCTGAGTAAAAATAATATCTCGTTTTACTTGACCTTGAAATTGACCTTTTAACTTCGAAGATGACCTTGAATAATTGAAATAATTTCAAAAATGAGTAGCCCATTCATAATCGCATGGAATTGAGGTATTACACTTGTTCCTCGCTTTATTTGTTGAAAAATATTATTTGACCTTGAAATTGATCTTTAACCTTGAATGTAAAAAAATGCCCAATCTTTTCAAGCTAGCACTCATCGGATTTGAATTCGGCAGAAAAAATCTATAAGAAACATCAAAAAGACATTGTATATGTAACAAAACAAGGTTAGGCGCGGACTAAAGCGATTATTATTTTAAATGAATAATTTGCCAATATGCTGAAAATGACAAAAAGTGTACAAAAAAATAGGTATTACACATGTTCCTAGCCTTTCTTAGTAAAATTAATATTTCCTTTCACTTGGCCTTAAAATTGACCTTTTGACCTTGAGGATGATCTTGCCTAATTAAAATAATATGAAAAATGGATAGCACTGTCAAAATCACATGAAATTGAGGTATTACACTTGTTCCTAGCTTCATTTGTTGAAATTGACCTTTGACCTTGAATTTAAAAAAAATACATTTTTTTCAAGCTAGCATTCATCGGATTTGTATTCAGCAGAAAAAAATCTATAAGAAACATTACAAATACATTGTATACGTAACAAAACAAGATTAGGCTCAGACTAAAGCGATTATTTTTAAAAATGAATAATTTCCCAATATGCTCAAAATGGGCAAAAATGTACGGAAAGGCGGCCATCTTGGATTAGATATTCTGATTCTTTGCAACCGCAAGTTATGTGACTAACATGGCTTTTTCAGACTTTAAGACATCCTAGTATGTGAAAAAAATGGTGGCAGGTATAAAGAGGGGGGGGGGGTTAGGTATACGACTCTGAGCCCTTGGACTATCAGTATTGATTATTACAAAGATAGATATGACACAATAGCCAGTTAATAAAGAGTATTGTTAGTCGTTATCGCCACAATATAAACTCCAGACAGAGATAAGATAACTGACGCTGCGGTGAGTTCATTATTTATGAGCAGTTATTTTATATTTTTAAATTATTTTTTCAACTTGCATTATTTGACGTCACACATGGTGATGGAAATAGTTGTAAATAATTCTCCAATTTAATACCAGATTTGCTGCAATGCACATTTGGATAGTACATATATTAATCTGCACATTTCATGAATTTTAGTCATTATTTTGTTTCGAAAAATAATTTGGAAAATGCATAACCTCAATTCTTGAACAACTTAAAGAGATATCCGAAATCAATTAAAGGCGGATCGTTATTTTTATTACACTTTAGTACATTATCCCACTCTGAAATATTTGTTGTTTACTTTGGACTTATAATAACCAGTAATTATATCCAGGGTGACTATGTAATTTCATTGGAAGTAGCTGCTAATTTGGTGTATTTGGTGTATTTAATGTTAAACACTGGATGCTTCCATTTTATTGTAACTTTGTTTTTCAAAATGGGCAGCAAATTTAACGTATTTCAGCAATACTTCCACTTCTAAGACAGGTATCTTCCTGAAAATAGTATCTAACTCTATATTGTCATGTATAAAAAAGTATAGCTTAGCTGCATTAAGGCTTTAATCCACGTCACATCAAAACAACTTTTTTTACAGAATATTATCCTATACCGGACTACATAAATTGCGAGTAAGTGTGGTTTGTATTTTAGTATATTATAATGAACGTATTAAAAAAAAAAAATCCCTGCAGCCCCCTCTAACATACATCTTTGTGTTTTATCTTAACCGTATACATATGAGCTTTATCTTTCAAAACATTAACCAAAAATTAAAGTGTGCATTTTTCTTTTTAGTTTTGTACCCTGGACACCATAACCTTGAAATTATTAATAGCAATCAATGAGATAGACATCTATCAATATATTAGTCCCACTTCAAAAAATAGGATTGTTTTTTCATAGAATATTAATAAAACCCGCAAACGTAACATATATTATATATATATATATATATATATAACAAATGTGAAAATAGGCCTAAGTGACTTTTAGCTCTATTTTGCTCAACAAAAATAGATTATTGTACATACATATACAAATATATTCTTCAAAAACATTAACTCCTAAAAATAAGTATTTAACATAATTAATTTACAGAATGGGTCTTTTAACTATTTCCCGTGCCTGCCTTTTCAATTCAAGAATTTTGTTATTATTCATATATATTTCCATATATTAGGCTAGTAGATTTGATTCATATTTAGGGAGAATCGTTTACATTGTGATAAGGACACCAAATTTGTTGGAGATTTGCTCTATGGTATACTGGTCCAAATGGGAAGGTGGACCACCTTGCAGCTGTTTTTCGGGGCATTTTCAACCCCACTTATATTTAAAAAAATCAAAGTAAATCGTTGTCAAAATATGTTTTCCCTAAATGTGTCTACAAAATTGTTTATTAGTGAAGTTATTAGTTTATTAAAACAAATCAAGGGCGGATCAAAGGGGCGTTAGGGGTTCACCCCCCCCCCTCCCCTTTCGACAAAGTATTATAATAAATGTCCTCCATTGGATAAAATAAAACACCACATTTAGTGAATAGCTACACAAATGTATTCTGATCCATATCGGAAGGGTACTACCTTATTGCAGTAGGGGAGGGCTTTGCTGGGAGGGGGGGAAGGGGTCATTTCCTACCCCCCTTTTTTAGAATGTAAATAATTTTTTTTTTTTTATATCTTGAATAAAATATGTCTGCAGAAGTGTTTTTTAATGATATGAGCACTTAATTTATCCGATCAACACCTTTCAAACATAACAAGACATAAAATCGGATAAAATGCCCTAAAAATAAACAATTAAACACACCTTGTATTGTTTTCGGCGCCTTTCCTATTCTGCTTTTTCTTTTGTCAAAATGTTTGCGCCCACAAAAAAATATGAAGTTATTCCATGGCGGCCATTTTGAATTGCAGTAAATTTTTTAAATCACCTGCACATCTCCATATCGCGGGAAATGTGATTGTAAAATTTGAATAATTTCTGACATTAAGTTTTTGAGTTTTTGCGCCCACAAAAAATGGTGTTGACCTCTGGCGGCCATATTGAATGCGTTGCACCTGACGCCTGACGCTGGACGGAATCCTGGTGCGACTAAAACCCCCCTTCTCCTATTGGCGGGGGATAAAACGCATAAATTATTGTCCCCTAGGATTAGATACTATTGGAATAGAATATTGGACTTCTTATGTTAAAACGTTATTTTTGGACCTGAATCTGGGTTTATCTTGGCAAACACAGACGATAGAAAGAAGGTCTATGTCAAAGTGGACTACCACTCGTGTCTAGGTATCTCAGATAAAACATAAATGGTGGAATTTATTTTATAAAATCTATTTATAGACAGAGGATAGCCTAATATTAGGCCCAACTGTTAGGGTTGGGCCTAACCTTTCTCCATAGGATATACCCCGAATTTCAAGACGGACGCCCACAATCATATCAAAATAAAATTCAATCTTACCAGGAAGTATTCCATCATGATCTTTGGTAATCCAAGCTGGAAATAGCAATCATATTGTAGTTGTTCGCACTCATTAAAGTATATTTAGCAGCAGATGTTCGACCACGATCTTCATAAAATTATGTCAAAAGCTGATAAACTCGCTCAATATGCAAATGAGCTGTACTGCTCTCAACTGCTTTGCAAAGCCAAAAGGCAGTATCTGCCTACTCTACAAGTGAGAAGATACTGCCTTTTGGCTTTATTCGACATCATAGATAGCGATATCTACTGAATCAAAATGACAGTATTCATCTGAAAGATCAAGGCCTGGATTCATTCGTACACGGTGTATAATTTCTATAGCCAACATCTTAGCTATATTGTAGGCAGTTGAAAATATTGTGTAATGCATGACTACATATCTGTCAGGGACTGCTAAGTCAAAACACATTAATCATAAAACATAATAAACGTATATCATCTAATAACGCATATCCACTGCTAAATGAAGCAACTACACTGTTACATACATAAGAAAAAATGTTATCAACCCACTGAAACCGATATTCAAATTCCCACTAATAACAATTTGGAATACATATTTAAATGTCACTGTCGGGGAAAGGTCCAAGGGGAAAGGTTCAAGTGGAAAGGTCCAAGGTCCATAAAGGTGGAAAGTGGAAAGGTCCATAAGGTCTAAGGGGAGGAGGTCCAAGAAGAACGGGTCAACGGCGATGGGGAGCGGGTCACGTGGAGTCAGGGCGCCCCTTCAAAAGAGACAGTATCTCTGCTGAACCCCCCTCGGTGGGTTTTGATCTCAAAATACAGTATAGCTGGCCTAACATTGAACCTTATATTACTCATATACCCCAATAAAGACTGTATATGCTGTATTCTCTGATCTCAGAGAAGAAGATATTTTTGCCACAGCTCTCCACGCATTTTCCTTGACATTGACGTCTTTGTATATTTTTAGGCTGCAGTCATATAAGACTGGTCGACCTTGTACCTCAGCCATTAAAAGTTCGTCATACATTTTTGATTTCTTCAAAAAGGGTGTATACTTGTTGTGGGGGGTTTTAACGACACATGACTTTTATGGCTTTTGTGAGTGGCCACAGAGCAACGCCGAAAAAATATGACAGCTTTCATTTTGCGGAACGGCGCGGCGCAGCGCGGCACAGCTTGCAGTGTAACCCCTACTCTACAATAATAAACAGTACAGTTTATCTTTTTTTTAAGGCGTGACGCTGCACAGCGTGGCGCGGCGTTTGGTGGGGCGTAGCTTTAGTCTCCCGTACAAAAAAAGAAAGGTATTATGCAAAATTAAATTTAATTAATACAAAATAGTAGTCAAATCTGATGTCACAGCCCCACAACGTTTTCGATATTCACCAATATATCAAGCCTCTTTTAAGTTAATTTTTAATTTAAAATTCTTGGAAAAAATATTACACCTGATAATAGGGATCGTCCTGCCTATTTTATCTGCATTGCCATTTTGAGAGGCAGATGTGTAGTAACCAGCTTCTCTGAGGGGGGGGGGGGGTGCTCAGATTGCGTTTTGTTTTTAATAATAATTAGATAAGACCCATGTTACAGTATGACTCATACTATCGCATAGGTCATGTAGCTCGGTCAAATTAGACTTTGACCTACAACAACTTCCAACAATATTTATTTTGATGGCATCTGCCTCTCCAGGGGCAATACATAACATATCTACACAAATACAATGGAGGGGAACATATTGTTAAAGCCCAAACTGTTTTTTTAACAAATATATATTTGTTTAATAACAAACCTATTGAAATTTACAATGCATGACAAATAAAAGAACAAAATGTTTATTCAAAATGTATCCATAGCTATGTTCACAGATCATCGATTAGATTTTCTGCAGACGCAGGGTGTAAGATGTAATCCTGTCATTTTACTACAAAAAAACCAAGACCCACTAAAAAGTTTGTATTTGTTCACCAAACAGTTGAGAATTTTTAATCAAAAAACATTTCAAATCTCACTAAATCCAATTGGCGGAAGGATATCAAAAGTCCATACATCCAAGATGGCCGCAAATTGTATATATGCTTTTTCAAGAAATAAAGCTAGGAACAACTGTAATACATCTCTTTAGGGTGAAATTACAGGATAACAATATTCTGGTAATATTGTGATGATTTGTGATCACCTTCAAAGTCTAAAGGTCAATTTCAGGATAAAAAAATCGAAAATGTGATTTTTAACAAATACAATTAGAATATTTTTAATAGTTTTAATTGAATTTTGCCTGGAGAAGCTATTCCTGGTATCAGTTTGGTGACACAAGGTTTTCTGTAAGGTCGAAAGGTCAATTTCAAAGCACAAAATAACAGAGTATTATAATTCGACAACGCCTATTGGAACACCAATCAGGTGCATATTATAGAACACTATGTATAGCATAATGATATATATACATTAAGATTTAGTACATCGATCCAATAGAGTAGAATAAACATAGGAATACAGTGTGCTCAATGCATTTTTACAAACATAATTATTCAGCTGATGCCTGCCTCCTATAGTGATGTGAATGATTGGATATCAAAAGTTAAGTCAAGTTAGCACTAACACCTGTCATGCCGGAGTATGAGTGTCGTATCCGGTTCTCGGTATCCAGGTTGCAAAGTTAAAAAAATTATGTCATCCATATATTTAGATCACTTTTAGACTATTTGGTAATTGATCAACACAATCCGGTCAACTTTTTTGATCGATATGAAACAGATCATTTCTGTATTGAAAGAAAAAAGAAGGACTCGACCTGTAATGCATTTGAGAAAGAACTTTCAAGTTTATGTATACATACTACATTTTAAATGGTCGTCAAGCTATGGATGGTGAGTACACATGCATAACGCATAATGGTGCGAAGAACAGCACAATACTTCTAAAGAATGAATCCATAGACATGATGAAGTTGTAACTCATGTCTTGACAATAGCCCAGCAGTTATCAATTGTAGCTTTACAAATAATGAAGTGTATTAATAAATTACCAAATGGGAATTGATGGAGTACTGTATGAAATGTTTCAAGCAGGGAGACCTATTCTGTCGCCACGGCTATGTATTATTTTCATTAGAATCCTGGACCGGAGTGACTTTTCAGAACAATGGACTAGATCTATCTTGTGTCCTCTACATAAAAAAGACGGACCACTATAGAGGTATTTCGCTACTGAGTGTCACAGGTAAGCTGTTCACAAAATTAATAAATAACGAATGAAATACATGGGCTGGGCTGCTTTGAGAAGAACATGCTGGATACATAGAAGGGTTACAGCATCGTTGATCAGATAATTTTGTCAAACTGTATTGTCGAAAAATATGTCACAAAGGAAAAAGGTTGTTATTACTGTGCTTTCATATTTTCCCAAAGCGTTTGATTCTATACCACAATCTCTGATGTTTTACAGATTGTTACAAGATGGAGTCCATGGTGAAATATTAACCGTTCTAAAGTCGCTGTATTCAAATCTTAAATGATGTGTTTGCACCAAAGAGGGACTGACAGATATGTTGAAGTGTAATATTGGTACCAGACAGAGTGTATTCTAAGCCAATGTCTATTTGCCATGTAAATAAACAAATTTATATCAATGTTTCAGAAAACTGGCTGCAGAACTATGTATGGTAATGAACAGCACAATATTTATGTTTAATGTATGCAAATGATCTCTCACCATGCGCGGACACTTGTGCTGCCTAATGCACACGGGACTTTTTCAGGTGAAAGAGAGATACGGTCGGCATTCACAGTCAATCCGCCAAAGAACCGAATCGAGCTGTAATGGTCTTTGAGCACCGCCAGCCAACCGGCCATTGACCGCGTTTTTTTTTTAATTTTTGAACATGTTTGAAAACTAGGCACGATTCACGTGCGATCCCCCGAGCTGTATGAAACGTTATAACACCTTAAACTTCCGTAAATGACTGCAAATGATAGGTGGTGTTCTAGTAACGTGAGTGTGGTGAATGTGATGTGTGTAGTATGATGTGTGTTGTGATGTGTTTGTGATGTGAAGTGGCCGGCTCCAATGGCTCATTTGTATCGACTGGGGCTTGTAACCTGGAGGTACCAGGTTCGAATCCTGGTCAGGCCGGATTTTTTTCATCGTGGTTGTGCATATACATTGCTCCAAACTGTTTAAAGGCCTGTAGTGTACAGTGCTGCCTATGGTAATGTGCACTATAAAGAATCCTTGAAGTCTTTCGGAGTAAGAGTAGGGCATAGTCCCGGCTTCGGGCTTCCTTCTGTCGCAATATTGCCATGATCGTGCAGAAAGGGACGTAAAGCAATATTCATATATATTGTGATGTGAAGTGTGTAGTGTGGTGTGTGTAGAACTGTGTTTGTGATGTGAGGTTTGTAGTGTGATATGTGTAGTGTAATGGGTGTGGTGCGGTGTATGTAGTGTGATGTGTGTGGTGGAAAGTGTGTGGTGTGCAGTATGTGATGTGATGCTTGTAGTGTGATATGTACAGTATGATGTGCCTGTGTTGTGATGTATGTGTTGTGATGTGCGTAGTGTGTTATGTGTGGTGTGTTGTATAGTATGATGTGTGTGGAACAGTGAGTGTGATGTGCTGTATGCGAAGTGATGTGTGTAGTATGTGATGTGTGTAGTGAGAAGTGTGTAGTGTGATCTGTGTAGTGTGATGTATGTGTGTGTGGTGCAATGTTTGTGGTGTGGTGTGTGTGATTTTTGTGTGATGTGATGTGTGTAGTGTGTTGTGCTGTATGTGATGTGTGCAGTGTGATATATATATGTGTGTTTCTCTGTGTGATGTATGTGGTGTTCATAGTGCTGTGTGCTGTGTACTTTGCATGGTGTGATGTGCGTAGTGTTATGTGTGCATGGTGTAGTTTATGTAGTGTGATGTGTGTGTGCTGCAATGTGTGTGGTGTAAGTGTGATGTGTGTAGTGTAATGTGTGTTTTGTGTAATGTGATGTGTGTGTAGTGCAATGTTTGTGGTGTGTTGTGTGTGATGTGTGTCTGATGTGATGTGTATAGTGTGTTGTGCTGTATGTGATATATGTAGTTTGACATATACATGTGTATATGGGTGTGTGGTGTGTGTGGTGTGCATGATGATTCGCGGTGTGTGCTGTGCATGGTGTGATGAGTGTGGTGTGTTGTATGTAGTATGATGTGTGTGGTACAGTGTGTGTGATGTGCTGTATGCGAAGTGATGTGTGTAGTATGTGATGTGTATAGTGAGAAGTATGGAGTGTGATCTGTGTAGTGTGAGGTATGTAGTGTAATGTGTGTGTGGTGCAATGTTTGTGGTGTGTTGTGTGCGATGTTTGTGTGGTGTGATGTGTGTAGTGTGTTGTGCTGTATGTGATGTGTGCAGTGTGATATATATATGTGTGTTTCTCTGTGTGATGTGTGTGGTGTTCATAGTGCTGTGTGCTGTGTACTTTGCATGGTGTGATGTGCGTAGTGTTATGTGTGCATGGTGTAGTTTATGTAGTGTGATGTGTGTGTGCTGCAATGTGTGTGGTGTAAGTGTGATGTGTGTAGTGTAATGTGTGTTGTGTGTAATGTGATGTATGTGTAGTGCAATGTTTGTGGTGTGTAGTGTGTGTTGTGTGTGTGATGTGATGTGTATAGTGTGTTATGCTGTATGTGATATATGCAGTATGACATATATGTGTGTATGTTTGTACTTGGTGTAATGTGTATAGTATGATGTGTATAGTGTGCTGTGTGTGTTGTGATGTATGTGACGTGATGTGCATAGTGTGATGTGTGTGGTGTGGCGATTGTAGTGTGTGTGGTGCAATGTGTGTGGTGTGTTGTATGTGATGTATGTAGTATGAAATGTGTAGTGTGAAGTATGTGGTGTGAATTGTGTAGTGTGGTGTATGTAGTGTTATGTTTGTGGTGTAATGTTTGTGGTGTGTTGTATGTGATGTGTGTAATGTGATGTGTGTATGGTGTTCTGTATTTGGTGTAATGCTTAGAGTATGATGTGTATAGTGTGCTGTGTGTGTTGTGGTGTATGTGATGAGATGTGTGTAGTGTGATGTGTGTGGTGATATATGATTTGTGTAGCGCAAAGTGTGTGATGTGCTGTATGTGATCTGTGTAGTATGATGTGTGTAGTGCGAAGTGTGTGATGTGCTGTATGTTATGTATGTGTCTGGTGTATGCAGCATGATGTGTGTTGTGTAATGTGTGTGGTGTGCTGAGTGTGATGTGTTTTATTTATTTGGTTTCAGAATATGGTACTCTAGTCGATATATGAACCAACCAATAGTAAGCTTTGATAATGTATAAGACTACCTTGTTTTTCAAGAATGAAGATCACAATAGCCAGTTAGGAGTATTGCTATGTCAATACTGTACCCATTCAACTATCTGATATATGCGTACAATCTAATCTATACACACTCATTTGATTATCTTGTTCCCTTGATTATAATAATATTCAAATCACATGAGAATACATCATGTCCTGTTTTTCATTTGTAATATAACCAGCTACGTGACATTGATGACGCTTGGTGGTTAAAAGAAAACTAGATAACTGGTTATGATGATATATATGTCATTAACATGTAGTAACATATTTGGACAAGGTAAGCCAAAAAAATGTTGATTATTTAAATATCCAGGCTCATTGTTATGTTTTTTTAGTGGTTTTAATCTGACGATCTTCACTGAACTCAATGTATCAGCAGCAGCAGCAGCAGCAACAGTACTTTCAGTTTCAAACCACACAATCTAACCCTGAAACAGTAATTACGCAAAGAACTAGATATTATTAACGACACAAATATTACCTATTAGATTTATGATTACATACTGAAACACGTGTGCGTAGGACGACCCAGCAGCAGCAGAAACAGTGGTTTCAGATTTGAACCACATAATCACTTCTTGATACAGTAATCACTCAAAGAACTAGTTATTGTTAACTACACATATATTACCCACTATGCTTACGATTGCATGATAAAACACATGTGCTTAGGACGAACTCAGTCAGGTATGTCAACCCTAGCACCCAGAGCGTCCCGGGTTTGATCACGCTGAATCTTTGTCATGCTGTTACCAGCACCACACCAACGAGCCCGTCGGGCGAGGCGCTGGGGTTATCTGTACTGATTTTTTGTGTGCACGTGCGCGCGTGTTTTTAATAGTACGTCGCTGATGGGGCGGTGAGATTTTGGCCGGCTAGTTGACCTAGATCGACTGGATAACCCAGAGCTCTTTCGTGCCGACAGGGAGAGACTGCTCTGGTCGCAGAATGGATCTGTGTGTGGTTCTCAGAGAAATACCAATGCTTCTTCCTTCTCAATGTGATTATGCAATCATCTTGCTAGCGCTTAAAGGATTAACATATGTGAAAAAAAAACATTTGTTGGCTTTTGACATTTTTCATTTGTGACTGTTATTTTTGTTAGCCGAATTGTATTTGATTTCACAGCATTTTGTTAAATTCACACATGCATGGACTGAAAATTAGGGCATTGAACTTATTTAACCCCAGTATGACCATACAAATACTGATAAATATACAATGTATGTGCTATACGCAGCACATCATATTTGGAAGAAGTGTCGCCAATCTGAATTAATTTACATCAGTACACTAGACGATATTTGATATCATTTTCAAGTAGGTTTGATATATATAATATATATAATTTATGATTGCATTCATTTTAAAGTCCCATAAAGTTAAGATGTGAAAAAATACCCTGTAGATAAATGGTTAGAATGACATCTCACAACTTGCAAAGCTCTATTCAATTGGCGATATCTCATTTATAATTGATAAGAGCATCAAACACGTATTTATTACATAAAAACGTGGGTTATTTTTCATTCATCTGAACCCGATGATAGTGTCAACAATTACAGCTTCAAATGAATGACAAACATCCAAGAGCGACATAGCAGTTAATGAGTTGCAAATTGCGTTGGAGGTGAATGGATGATTAGAGCAGCGTCGGTCCAGCATTGTCATTGAGGGCAGATTATTGATTGACCTCAGGCTTTTTAGTTTTAGATTGTGTGTTTAAAATATAGAAATGTCTCTATCAGTTTCAAACGCTAAGGAATCTCTTGAGAAGTTGCAACATTGTTTAATGGGTGTGTCGGCCTGGATGACAGGGTCTAAGCTGATGCTTAATCCTAGCAAGACAGAATTTATTCTTATTGGGACCAAGCTTCAATGAGAAAAAAATATTTAATAATTTTCCATGCCTAATTCTAGGTCCAGACACAAATCCATCTACATCAGCTAAAAATCTTGGTGCAGTATTCGACAATAGCCTGAATTTCCGAAAACACATATCCCAAACACGAAGGGCATGCTGCTATTTTTTCGTGACCTGCGTCGAATTAAAAAAAATCTGTCCTTAGATCTTGTCAAGCGAATTACAGTGGCACTTGTCAGTAGTAAGTTAGATTATTGCAAGTCATTTTTTCATAATATGACAGAAAAGAATATCGCTAGATTACAACGCATTCAAAACTGCCTTGCAAGAGGCCCCACGATTTAGTTGTTTAATTCCAATTCTAAAACGATACATTGGCTTTCTGTCGAGTTTCGCATTTATTTTAAAATAAGCACAATAACTTTCCGAACCCTAAAAGACAACCAGCCTGCATAACTGACTGACTTACTTGTTCGGCCGAAATGCTCAAAATAACTACGCTCCACAAATTCAACTAAATTTGATTTTCATCGTAAAAAAGACTAAGACTGGGTCAAGAGCTTTCTCTATATCTGGTCCAGCCTTATGGAACGCCCTGCCTGTGCCAATACGTAATGCCAAAACAATCTTAACATTCCGGAAATTACTTAAATCTCACTCATTTGACATGGCTTTCCCACCCTAGCCCCAGCCTGGCTCCCTGTTGATGAACCTGTTTTGGCTTTGATTATGACACATGATCACGCTAAGGATTTGTGCGCCTCTGAGCTCAGTCAGCTTAGGATATAGGCACTATAGAAGTTTTATTGATTGTTTGATTGATTGATACACAAAATAACTGTAGTATACATTACAGTTTGTTTGACCCCTACATTACCCCCCACTGCAAACGTCGAACACGTGGACCAACCACCCACGGTTCAAAAGACCCCCGGTATGGTCGAATACAATGTAATTATATTCTTTCTAGCACTTAAAGGGTTAACAGAAGTAAAAAGCTATTTATTTATTTATTATTTATTATTTTCTGACTCTATTGAGAGTGTTATTTATGATAACGGAATTGTTTTGCATTTGACAGCTCTTTTTTTAATTAATACATGCATGCTGGGAAAATTGGTGTGTGGGCCTAATTTAACCTTAGTACGACCACACAAATACTCAAAAATATACATTGTAAATCCTACACACAGCACATAGATTTGAACTCAGTGTCCCTTTCATTTACGCCAGTTTGAATTAAATTACATCAGTATACTAGCCGATATTTCAGATAATTTTCAAATAATTTTTATATCTATATATAATATATATCTAAATTATATAATTTATGATTTTATTCATTCAGTTAGATGGGAATGCCCTGTGAGCTAGATGGTTAAAATGGCATATCTCACACTTTGTAAATAACCACTTTAATCAGTTAAACTATTTTAAACACGCATTTAAAATATAATACAGATGCTAAATAATGTTGATCAAATTATAGTTGACAATATAGTGATAGGCCTATAGGGAGGAGAATGCGACCCCCTTGGCGATTGGAACGGTACTATTGTTTTGGCACCCTTTTGATGCAAGTGATGCTATTAATCATATTATTTGAACTGTTTCTACCACTGTTAAACTGCCAGAAATTTACGGAATGTTGTGAATTATTACAAGCCAAGCTATAAAAATGTGAGGTAATTTCCGTTCATTTGAAACTGGTATAAACGTTTCTGTTGTATGTTAAGCTGTGGACCACAACCTTATGTAAATATTACATTTTTGTATTTTGTTTGTGTTAATGTACACTAGTGTTTTTTGTTCTGACAATAGTAATAAATCAAAGACACAGATTCCAGCTCAATTTTCAAATCAGTCTTATCTTACATGGCAGAATAATCAAATAAGAAGCCCCGGGCAAGTCAAAGTCACAGGGGGGATTTTTGCCTTTGTGTACTCAGAGGGGATCGCCCTGGGGCCAGCCAATCTTTTCCATCCATTAAGTGGTAAATAAAATAAAATAATACAACACACATTTTCAATAATTTAAATTACTTACAAATAGTAAACACATGGTCAAATAGATACATAAATATGAATTACTAATTTTTAGTACAAGTGATACAGACATATATATCGTCACATTCATAATGAAATAAATATGGAACAATGAACAATGTCACTCTAATTCGTACCTCCAGAAGATACTGCACCTGTTCTCTGTGGTTGGGAATGTTTCAAATATATGTTGTGTTCTAACCCGTGACATTGTGACCCAGTATATCCTCTAATAGGCCTATCCACTGCTAAATGGAGCAACTACAATAATACATACATAATAAAAAATGTTATTAACCCTCTGAAACTGATATTCAAACTCACACTATTAACCATTTGAAATACATAATAAAATGTCACTGTCTGGGAATGGGCCAAGGGGAAAGGTCCAAGTGGAAAGGTCCAAGGGTTCCAAAGGGTCCAAGGGGAAGGGGTCCAAGCGGAGCGGGTCCACAGGATGGGGGGTCCAAGGGGGTGGGAACAAGTCACGTAGAGTCAAGGCGCCCTTCACAACACAGTATCTCTGCTGAACCCCCTTGATGGGTTTTGCACTCAAAAAACAGTTTCTCTTATACTACTTATTTGTACACATGTAGAGGCCTACATGTACACAATAATGTAGGTTCATGCAGATTCGGCATTTGGTGGGGCCGTAGCTTGACAGTAACAAATCACACATAACATGATAATGTGAAATTGTTTACAGAGGCAACTATGGGGTTGATCGCTGCAGCTGTTATAGCAGTATTTGGAGGAGCAGCTGTTGTAGCAGTAATAGGAAATGTAGTTCAGGGAGTTATGCAAAAAAGGTGTGAATTACGTAAAAAACTGAATAAGTATCTGTAATCTGTTATGTAGATTAGTAATAGTACAATATATTAATAATTAAAACAATATATACAAGCATTCATGTAAGTGTGTTTGTTCTATAAAATATTTCCGGAAAATTAACACACATTGTAATTACTAGTTTCTCATGTATATTTGTTGTATTTAGAAAATACGACATCAATAGAAGACAAGCCGAGGAGATTGTGAGGTATGTATCGTTTAACTGATTACAATAGTATAAACACATATAAACATATTATAAACATAACAGTATTGTTGATTGGGAAATTTGTTTATGCTCTATTTCTCTTACACTCCTTTTTGTTCTATCCAGTATAAAAAATTGTTTTAATTATTGCCGGACAACAATACAATAATTTATTGCTAACACCCCAGGATACATTCTCTTGTCGATCGGCTGTTATCAGGTTATAATTAGCCCAAAACACCAAATTTGACACACTGGTCCATTATATCCTACTGAAAAATATAAGCTATGGAGCCAAACCGAAAATGTATTATGTCAATAAACATTATATTATCGTAATAAATACAGCATAAATATCGTTTAAAAAGACAATCTAGTATATTTTATGTATAAAAACAATATTTTGTTAAATATACATGTATACATGGGTTTGCACATTAATATGAACTATGTATAAAAACTATAATATACATATGGCCGACTCGACATTTGGTGTTTATGTACAGCTAATGCAATCTAATTTCATCCAATCATAACTAACGGTGATCTTTAAAAATATATGATAATGATTTTTTCAACGAATTCTGGCAACTTAATCGATCTAACACACTTTACATTTTTAGGATGGACCTAAGTTTAATATCGTTTTTGCTACTTTTTAAAACTGTGGATATGTACGATTCTACTAGCCTGTATCATCGATGCCATTCAAAATATATTAGCAAACTGGTATTATAGATCTCCTATGTGTAGCATATGCATACAACAAATGTAAATATGAAATATATTTCTCCTGTTTTCCATATAATTACATGGCCCAAAGTTACATATTATGATTATGCATAACACAGTTTATGCTATGAAGTGTTTGGTAATTGAGTAATCGAATGTACAGTGTATATGCATTGTTATGCAACCATCAGTGTACAGTGACATGCAAGAGTATTTGCATGAAAAGAAAAAAGTAGGATATATAAAACCATATCCTCTGCTTCATGAAAATTTGATATTGTTGTTCTAAACAATAAAATTCATTACACATGGCGAGGATTGATTACATTTGTGTGGCTTTACACTTCAGTTGCTCTGTTGGAAATGTCACGTTCAAAGTTAAAAAATAAACATTCAATTTTTGCTGTGGAAAAATGTTTATGCGCGCGGCCTCATGTAGAAAGATAAATCACTAGAAAAATGTTATGAAAAAACAACAGAGGAATTTAATTGTAAAATTATAGATGTATTACTTCGTGAAAAAAAACAATTAAAGAATTGGGAAATATCGATGTATCAATGGCAAAATAACTCAAAGATACTACAATAAGTTGTATAATATGTACCAATGAAACGATACACGTGATTTATGCATATGAGCTGTTTCACTTTTTTATCTATCTCGATTTGAAGTTATTCAACAACTTCATTAAAAATTGTGATGCTTAAGTTATAAGATAAAGCGGTGACAACTTGTGAAAATAGAATGGTGAATACAGTGGCAGGCTTGAATAGTAAAAATCAGAGAAACTTAACCAGCTGAAAGTTGAGTATATGTGATTTGTGTTCTGTTTTATTTATGGTCTTCGTGATTGGCTATAGCTGATACCTTTGCAACCTCTACAACCACATTTCTCAATTGACCACCTACAGCCTTATTTCCAAGATTTACTTTTATATTTTACATCTATTCCTTCCACTTTCACTTCTATGGCCACATGCCCCATTTACATCCACATTCGCCAGTTCCCCTTTTACATCCACTTTCGACAGGTTTCCTCTACGCAACCACATCTCCTAGGTCGACATATATCCTAGCCACATATCACATCTTCTCTTCTACAGCCACAGTTCACAATCTTCTTCCTGTCATTCCTATAGCAACACTCCCCGGATATACAGCCACATTCCCCCAGATGACTTGATCAATACCCGTTTCAGAAAAAGGTCATTAGCAGATATTTCCTTCTACAGCAACATTTCCCAGGTGTCTTAATACAGCCATCTTCCAGGGTCATTTCTACAGCCACATCCATAATAAGGTATATCTCTACAGCCAAATTTCCCATGTCCCCATCTACAGTTTCTCTTCTATATGTATATTTTCAATGTTACTTTCTAGTGTCATTTTTTAGGTACCAATCGACAATATTTTCACCAGGTAACATCTAGAGACACTTCCCTAGATTTACGTCTACAGCTATATTTCAATGTCAATTTCAAAGTTTTCTTCTATTGCCCCATTCCTCTAGTCATTTCTACACGCACATTCCACAGTTTCACCTCTATTGCCATATTCCTCTGAGGCGATATTTTCCGGGTTCCTTGTCCAGGTCTTCCCTACAGCCACGTCCAATAGACATCAATAGAGACATTATCCGGGTCTTCCCTGCAGCCAGGTGAGGTATATCTATAAACGCCGTCTCCAGGTCTTCTTACAGACAGATCTATCTGTAGATATACTCTCCAGGTTTTCCCAACAGCCAGGTCTATCTATAGGCACCTTCTCCATGCAGGTCTTCCTTACAGACAAGGAAATGCATAGGCACTTTCCTAAAGGTGATTTATCACCCCTTATATAGTATGAATACTTTTGTGACAAATAAATCAAAGTTGCGACAAGATGGGGCACAAGTGTTTCCTTATATAGGGTGATTGTCTATCATGTGACCCTCTGAGAAAGTCACATGATAGCCAATCACCCCATATATGGGGTGATTGGCTATCATGTGACCCTCTGAGAGGGTCACATGATAGTCAATCACCCCATATAAGGAAACACTTGTGCCCCAGCACTTGTGCCAATCACCCCATATAAGGACATGATTATTCATACAATATAGGGGGTGATAGATCACCTTTAACATTTCGCCAGTAATAGCCAGTAACAGCCTCATAGAAAGCAGCATTGTTGACGCAATTCTCTAGGTTCGCTAAATCAGCCACGTCACTGCCAAGGCATGCATGTTGTTCCGATAGATTCATGAGATGGCAAAATTAGATTTCTTTTTAACATTAACATATTGCCAATTATATCATTTCACCTCCACATGTGATCGAGAGAAAATATTTTTCACTCTGCCACGAGCGACTATCGGTCATACGTTTTACATTATCAATGTGTAGAGATTGATAAATCCTTTATCTTATCAAGGAAAGACTAATTGACAAGATAATAATAAAATGAAGATATTGCCTTGATTTTGGGATACACAATTATTATGAGGCACCTTGACGCCAATTAATTATTGATAGCTTGGAACTGTATCAGGCTAAAATGAGTCAACCAGGCTGTTGTGACATGAAGTGTAGAACACGTTATTTCTCTAGTTAGACGTACCACCGGCATTAAAACATCACTTTGTAAATCTATTTTGGCAGAACTTACATAATCATAATCATAATCATTAAATTAAAAATGCATTTGTTATTCTTTAAAATAAAAACAAAATACAATAAAAATCACATACAAAACCATGTAGGGCCTATCGCATCAAATGATTTGTCAATGTATCGCATTAAATGATTTGTCAATGCGTTTCCATTGCCACCTATAGCTTGTGAGCTTAATTTTAAATATGTCAACCTTTCGGTGTCTATGTAACTTAACACATGAATTCATACTTGGTAAACCAAGATTAAAATAAATAATTTGCCAGTCAAATTACGCCCATTTTAAAAAAATCCCTTATATCCGTTTTTGAATTTCAAAAAATAGGATTGGGTTATTCTGACAGATTTTGTAAAAAAAACCCTGCAGAACATTCTGTGTAATTGTCTCGCATTTCATCGATTCAAAGTGGAAATAATTTTTTCAAGTAGTAGAAATATAACGTTTTTCAAATTGGTCATAAATATGAAAATAATTATATTTTGGCTTGGCTCCATAGCTGAAATTACTCAGTAGATACCAATGTGTGACCGGTTTAGCCAGGTGACACGATCTGTAATGTTGACTTAGGTTGCCTATAGATGTATGGGCTACAGGGAGGATGAATAATGTGTCGTCGGCCCTGTTCGTTGTTGATTGACAAATCGATGACATCATGGTCATTTGATTACGCGTTTTTTGTGGTGGTGTCATTATAGTTTTTTTCAGATTCTACAAAGTGAATGAGTGTTTTCTTTGTCAAGTATACATGTAACGTTCGTTTTTTTTGCTGCTGAAACTATATCAAAGTGACTTAGATGTACGTGTTGCTATTTAGGGCAAAGGGGTAAGAATCAGAAAATTTGTAATGATGATGCGGCACTCTTGTTCTCCGCTTCAGTGACTGTACATCATACCTGTCACATACGAGGGCCGGCCACGATGATTCATTCTATCAAGTTGTAGTAACAAATTCAGGAGTACTGGGTTCGAATCTTGGCCGGATCTGATGCTTGTCATAGAGGTTGTGTATGTACAGTGCTTCAAACTCTTCAAAGGCGGTCTGGATGCTTTCTATGGTACTATGAACTATGAACAACCCTTGAAGTCTTCAATCAAAGCCAAATAATATATTCCTGACTTTGTGCTTCATAGTGCTGTCCCGATATTGCCATGATGATACGATCTGCACCTTTTTGTATAAAAATGCCAGATATTCCATCAGGAATATGTTATAGTTTATAGCTGCTTGCACAGTTTGCTCACCACAGTTGCTAGTTGCAATATCTCTGAGGCGACCCTTTCCCTTCATAGATCATGTGGTTTACATATTCTATGGCGTGGTTTCTGCAGAGCGGAATCGTGTCCTTGTTTACACAGACGTTACCTTGCTGAAACCCGTTTCAAATTACTTGGTCTGATGTTTGAGAATGTACATCTGAAAAATGTATTCTGGGACCATTTTGTGCATGAAAAACAGAATTCTCAAGTGTTTTATGGAAGCCAGATGGAAATACCAGAATATTTTATCCTGGTCTGCTTTTTCCAACTTTAATCACGGATTATTTAGTTCACTTGCAGCGCCTTGTAAGAGCTCAGAAATGACCTCTAGAGCTTCAGAAAAAAATGTGTTACTATATTAAGTTTAGCTATGTTTTGCCAATTTCCTTTAATTTGATATATTACAGGACTATTTTACTATGATATTACAAACGGTTTAAAAAATACCTGTGTGCGTTTAGGGTCATGACCTTTAGAAATTTTTAAAGCTTTTTCAAAAAAAAACATTCTTGCTTTTGGCTATACTTTGTAATCTTATAACATTGTACACACAGTTCCCTACATTGTGATAAATTACATTACTATATTAGTCTGAATTACAAACGTTTTTAAATATTCAACCGAGTGTCTCTAGTGTCATGAACTTTAGGAATCCGGAAATGAACTTTAGTGCTTGAGAAAAAAATGCAGTAAGAATTTTGACTATTTAGTGCAAATTTCATTCAAGGTGATATGATTGTTACTTGACTATGTAGTATTTTGAATTACAAACGTTTTCATAAATATCCGTGGGCATTTAGGTTCATGACATCGCAGGACCCAGAAATTACATTTAAAGCTTGAAAATTGTCTTTCTTGTGAAATTATACTATTTTTGCTAACTTCCTTTAATTTGATATATTGCATGACTGTGAATTATTTTAATGATATATTCATATATTAGGGCCACATGACTGAAAAAAATATTTGAATTACAAACGTTTTCAAAAATCTCCGTGTGCTTTTAGGTCCAGGACGTTTAACAGCCCGGAAATTACCTTTAGAGCTTCAGAACAAAATGTTTTATTGATTTTAGATGTATACATACTGCCTACAATTTGATATATTACGTGATTATATTTTTTTGAGTTACGCAGAGTTTTAAATATGCCAACGCGTGCTTAGGGTCATGACATTCAAGAACCAGGGAATTAGCCTACATTTAAAGCCCCGAAAATAACTTATTATGAATTTTGACTATCGTCTGCCAATGTCTTTAAATTCATAAATCACATGATTATATATTACTTATTTGAAGTACAAAAGTTTAAAAAATAAACGTATGCTTTTTAGGTTATGAACTCTAAGAGACGGAAATGACCCTTAGAGCTACAGAACCAGATGTGTTATTGATTTTGCCTATATTTTTCAACTTAATAACATTGTTTACATGTTGTCCTCGAATTTGATATATTACATGCCTATGTTGTTTTGAATTGCAAACTTATTAATTATACCCAGGTGTGTTTAGAGTTATGACGTTCATGAGACCGAAAATGACCTTTAAAGCTTCAAAAGTTTGTGTTAATTATGAATTTTGATTATTTCGTGCCAATTTCCTTTCATTTTATATATTACACGACTATAATACGTTGAAATATAAACGTTCTAAAAATTCACCGTGTGTTTTAGGGTTATGACCTCTAATACACCGAAAATGACCTTTAGAACTTCACAAAAAATGACACCCTATTATCTCCAGTATTAATTTTTCTTTAAATTTAACATAGCTGGCAGGGATTAACATGCATGTAACCATACACTAATAGGATATCATTTACGCAACTGGTCATCGGGTAGTGCATATCTGCATTTTATTTGTTAATGCAATACTATTAATTTAATCAAATTAACATAATTAAACTAGCTGAATAAAATGCGGAATCTCTACAATAAAAATAATAATAACGACGACGACGACGACGGCGAAGACGATGACGACAATGACAACGACAACAACAACAACAACAACAACAACAACAACAACAACAGCAGCAACAACAGCAGCAACAACAACAACCACAATAATAACAATAATAACAGTAATAACAATAAAAACAATTATAACAATAATAATAATAATAATAGTAATAATAATAATAATAATAATAATAATAGTGATAATAATAATAATAATAATTGCATTATTTTTCAAGAACAACAACAACAACAACAACAACAACTACAACAACAACAACAGCAACATCAACAACAACAACAACAATAATAATAATAATAATAATAATAATAATAACAATAACAATAATAACAATAATAACAATATTAACAATATTAACAATATTAATAATATAATCAAAAAAAATAATAATCATAAAAATAATAATTGCATTCATTCTTTTTCATTTGTAGAACAAACGAAACGATTAAAAAACAGAAGAGGAAGCTAACCGAGTAAGTTGTATGTTATTCTGAGATATATCAACATTTGTGTGTATTAATATTTTAATATTTCGATGCTACACGCATATATTAACACAGTTAGCCAACACGTTAATATTTTAGGGGAATTACTCATTGTTCACATATAAATTCATTGATATTTTTTTGTAGTTTATAAATAAGCAAACTGTATAAATAAGCAAAACCCCATATTGAAATACCATAACATAGGTGATGGACGATTAAACGACAACCTCATAAATGTAATATACTTAGAGGAAGATTATGTTTTAATTTATTCAAAATGCCAACTATTCGACCTTTTTTGAGTTGATCTGTTTATGTGAGTGTTCAAGTTTACGTTATTTTGTATTTTTATACTTTAGAAATTAAAAGCTGTAACATAATCAATTAACAAATCATCAATGTAAACTGTTCTCATATAGGCCTAATTATTATTTAATGACAATATACACTTTCATATGGTTGGTTATTGTACATATGGTTGTGTGATATCTTCTGATTCATTATTGCAGAGGAATTCCCTTGTCCCATATTGACACGCAAGAAGGACATTCAAGTAAGAATTTAAGGACATTACATCAACAACAACACGTTGTTGACAGTATATGTATGGTTTCATGTACGTGGGTTCACTCTTGTACAGTGACTCAACGCTCCGAGCGTCAGGCGTCACTGTTATGAGAGTGAAGTGTGCGGGCGGGTAAGCACAACCCGGGTGATCGAGCAAGCATTCCGAGTGTAGAAGTGCAGAACTGTAAGAAAAAAATGTAGAAGTGGTGCCGCTTCGACAACAAATTGCATGTTTCTAAGATGAATTACTCAATCAACAATGCAGTGATTTCTGAGCGGTTTTTTCCATAAGGTGTGGAATTTCCTTAGGGATATTACAGTGTAAACCTTTTACCGCTATTTTACCGCTAGCTGGTCCGCAAACCGGCCAAATGGACGATATTTTGTCGTAACTGCTCGTCTGGAACCTCAAAAAAACTTTGTTTAGGCTTTTATTTTAACTCCTATTCAATCTCTTTTGATTTTAAACAATTGCTTGTAAATTTGTGTGTCCAACGACAGTATTATTTGTATAAAGTAACAAAACATGCACTGTACGCACACCTAATGTACAGTTGTATCACCAACAAGGTCATGTGGTGCAATGAACTAATATCTTGCTGGCCGTCTGCTTTCTTTAGAGTCATCTGTCTTTCAATTCATTGTTTAGCCAGTTGGCGCGATATGGTGACCAGGTGACTGGTAGCGCTGGGGCATTCATGAATCGTCACATTGTGTTGACTATTCAGTTGAGCACTTTATTGTTCGCGATATCGAAGGTGTAATGTAGCCTGGAATGCGGGTCGGATATTTTAAGTATACCATATATGGCCTATATATTTGAATTCAGGCGCTCGTTCATTTTGTCAATGGGCAGCGTGCTGTTAACACCTTGGTTCTAGCCACATGCCCTATGATTTTGCCACTTCATGTAAATATTTAATTGCGTTAATTTAGACATATTTATAACACTTATTTCAGTATTTCGGTACATATTTCAGTACATATTTATAGTACCTATTTCAGTATTTGTGACCCGTCATACGAGAAGGTACATCTCAGCGTTTTTGTTAATAGTATCTATGATGTAATGTAAAATTGAATTAAAATTATTACGTAACTACATTAAATAATTTTTAGCTTACTGGGCTTTTTCAAGAGTTGGGTGAGTTCAGCCTAACAAAGTCATTCAACACCCATTCTCTGAAAATCAAACAACTTAGACTTGTCTATCTTGAAAAAAATGTCTGACTGATCGTGCTCCTTTGGGTGGTTGATCTGGTGCTGAAATTTCTCCCAAATGTGTTTTCCCATAGCCATGGGAATGACATGGAATGACATGATGTGATGTACGCGTAAATTCAACAAGGTAAACGCACACAAAACCGGTATCGAATCAACTTCATTCACCTATGACGTACGTTCGGGTTCAACCGAATGGGCAATTTTGGTGGCCAGGCCAGATACATTTTAAGTATGTTAGATAAAATCACAGTGGACTGGTTTGTGGCATATTTAAAAAATATATATATTGCTTGAGAATTAATCAAATATATTGTCACAGTGACTTGTTAGAATCCGAACGAAGCTCAAATACAGGCAGTATTGAGTTTGTCGTCTGCTATTAGATTTATTCTGCTGTTCACCTTGATATATGGTGTAGAGGGGGAGGGGTGGTTGTGGAAAGGGAGTGCCTATAGTCGTTTATATAATGCTTAAAACAGGGGCGTAGTGGCAAGAGGGACTCCCCACGATTCATTCAGAGAGAGGAGGGGGTTCACAATGACCATTGACCATCCCGTATCCACGTTTCGCTGACCTTTTTACTTTGTTCACCTTTTTTGCGATAAAGATGCGGGTGGAAACAGGTGAAGCTGTACCAATGCTGTCTCAATGCTAGTCCACCGTCGGCAACACTGGCTTATTTAGAGGCCAAAACTGGCCCAACACATCATATTTGTATGGTATTCTGCGCAGTGACGTCACTCGGCGAAAACAAGATTATATAGCACCCCCTCTCCCATACTTCATTATGTGAAACGCAGTGACATCACTCGGTAAAACAAGGTTATTTAAGAACCCTCCCCCATACTACATTGTATTAGCTATCTCGGTGAAACAAAAGGAGGTCGACGTCATTGAGTTTCACAGAATAACCTTCAGGTGTGTTCCAGATAATTCTTTTTAAAAACACTTGAGAGTACTTGTATGGAAGAGGACTAAAATACCTAAATATTGCCCATAATATTCGCCTTACCATATATATAAGATATGCGCTCATTGCACCACATGACCTTGTTGGTGATACAACTGTACATTAGTTGTGCGTACAGTACAAGTTTTGTCACTTCATAGAAAAATTATTTGAAAGGCATATATCCTAACCAATCTAATAAACATGTCGCTCAAACTTATCTCAAAGGTTTCAATTGTATTTTTTCCCGTAGATTTCAAATCTGCCAGATACCATTTGAGATTTTGCATATTTAATAAGCTAATTTGCATAGTTCCAAAATAGCCACCAAAAAATGTAATCGGCTATGAATACAGTCCCGGTAATCCTAGAAATGTGTTGTTTGGCCCTAAGTTCTGGTTTTGAGATCCCATAATGCCATTTTGACGTCAATATTATTTTGGGGTCATTGGAATGTCATAGGTCACGTGACCATTGAAATACAATATACCACCTTTACGTTTTAGCAGAAAGTGCACACATTGACTTTTTGGGGATAAAATGATGATTTGAATGTCTGATGATATATATTAAATTTCAGAGAGTTACATCTCATACACAAGACTATATTTATTAATACAAGATGGCCGCCATAATTCAAAATGGCCGCCAGCCGGACCTGAAATCAAGATATCTTGGCTTCTAGATCTGTATCATATTTAAGCGATCTTAGTGTCTAGATTGGTTTTTTTTTTGGATTAGTTATATTTGAATAACTTATATCCCAGAACGAGGTTGATATCCGCACACTGTTCACATGCTAACATGATATAAAGTAAAACCTTATACATCACATGTATATGACAGCGATAAAATAGGTAAAGAGACATATCATTTACATTATAATACGGCACTGTTATTTTGTAGAGTATGTAGTACTAGCACCAAGGGGGTAGACTTCATTTTTTCTGGAAAACTGACACGGTGTATTGTGAAAGTTTGGGCACCTGAAATGATATCTACATATATTTAGGATCACAGCCCAGGAGCACAACCTTGCAAATCGACTACTGGAAATTGGCAGGTAGCCAATGATGGCGGCCATTACCGAAAAACTTGAATTTGTTAATATCTCGGTCATTAATTAGGATAATTCGCTTTTAAATTTGTCTAAACCTATCTTTTTAGGGTCAAGGATCAATATAAAACCAACCCTGACGTGATTTTATGTCTTCTGAACAAGATGGTACACAAAGCTATGCATTGATAGTGTAAAATTAATGTTTTGCGCTAGATATTATTAATCACGTTTGCTAGGTAAACATTTGATGTGATAACTATGGTAAGTTTATTGAATATAAGCTAACATAATTAGTATTAATCCTTGTAGTGTTACATCACTTGTTTCAATAATCACTTTAAAACATAATCAGCCTAAAGTTACATGAAACAAAAATCAAGATCGCTGAAAATAATACTGTCGAGGGAACTACTGTTTGCAGGAAGCAACATGCACGCAACTACATTGTATAACGGGGGATGTGTATGACCAGGCAAAGTGGCTTCTTGTGAACACATAATACAATTTCGAAGGCTGTGACATAGCTATATATACTCAGATTCATCAAGTTTTATAATAACAAATTACAACTGAAAGTACTACCACCCCCTTGCTTTCGAACAGCATCTAAAGCGAGCAGCATTGGCAACATCACTTGACAAGTCAGCTTGCATCGCCAAGCTTACCTGTAAGCCTGAGGATTATGAACGGGTTGTATAAAATAATAAACTGATCCCAGGTAAATCTAAAAACCCACCAAGGCCGCCACATATGACACACTCAATTTCACGTGGCTGCAAGAAGGGTTGCAACAAGAACTGCTCGAGTAAGAGAAAAAAATCACCTGCTATGTAGAATGTAACTGTCAGAGATATGTACATGTAAACAAAGGTAGCCATGTACAACACATTGAGACCTTAATCGAAAATGATCATGATAATTGAATAACAATTGTCTTTCATACACTATAAAATTCTTCTTTTATTTTATTTTTTTGTTAACCACACCCAAATTCAATGATCCTCTAACATGTCTAATACATAACTAATCCCTGCAAACAGTGGTTATTTTGATAGTATTATATTCAGTGTTATTCAATTTTGTTGTGTGTAACTTCAGGATGACTAGTAGTTGTCGTAGAATAATACTTGACGTCGCTCGGCACTAATGGTCATTTAAGTGATATTGTAGTACGATAAAAACAGTGCAGTCCATTGATGTCCATTGATGACCGATGTACAGATGATGACGTGAGAGTGGGGTGAAAGGGCATGGTGGGTTTCTGCCCGATGTTCTGGGCATGTCTAGGAGATTTACTATCAGACATGCCCAGACAATCGAAGACTTGGGCTCGGATATGCAACTTAATGATGAAACACCGAGGCCTTTAGCACAGCCCCGCTATCCTCCGGTCGGATAGTCTTCAGAGTCACAATAGTTGAGGGTAACTCCATTTATCCCACTTGAGAGACCTAATGCTAAACACTACTGCCTGTAGTTTAGGCTCTAGCATGGCCAACATCAGTGCCTGCACTGATGTTGGAGCTGCATTGGTACTACTATTGAGTGGAGGAAACAGGCTACCCCACTGACAATCCACCATAGTGAGGTGGCTTAGCAGCATTATATTTACTTGCCTGACAAGAGTGCCAATTTGTTTACAGAGACTCAGGGGCATGTATAGGTAAAAAATAATCCCTGCTCCACAAAATAATCCTTGCTTTACAAAAGTTATGACGTAATAATGGATTTGATGGTATTTTGGCATTTTATCAAGCTAAAAATTCTTCTTTTTTCCGTTTTTTTTGGCATATATTAAGTCCCCAACATCACTAAATTACGTTAATTTACGGATAATTGTGTGTTGATCATACAATGTTAACATTCTGATTTGCAAGGCCACAATTACTGCACATTTTCTTCTTTATTAGTGAGCTAGTCTGTCGTCTGTTTGTACATTAACGCTGGCAAGTCCATATGGATTAGCATTTAGCTAAGTCCATTTCATTTTTTTTATTCACGTGTCAGCATCGACAGTAATTATGTGCTAGCTGTATGCAACTAAGAAACAGTAACGTTACAATAAATTAAATGCATATAATATATGGGGATAGTAGCTACCTTATGCAATGTATGACCTCAGCATGTAGAGTAGCATACATGTTTATTGCACTATAATCAGGTGGAGGAAAGTATCTTCATGATAGCTGAATTAAACACGAATTTGAGAAAAATACCTAATTTGTTAGACTCATTAAGGCAAAGATATTGCGTTACAAAATTTATTCAACCCCCTCCCACTTGAATATTTAGGCATCCCTGTTTCACTAAAGCTTTATTTTATCCTCATTTATTCAATTTGGTTGAGTCCATCCACGATTGTTTACATAATATTAGGTGCATTACACCTTGCCTGATTACATGTGGTTTAAATGTGACTTAAACCAAAACTAAACCTGCCTATAATGCAAATATGCTTACTTACATGAAAGATATATTTATAGATAGAAAATATTTTAAGTTCATCCACCTGATTTTGAAGATGTGGGAGACATGTGTTTACATAATTTGCTGTAGGAAATTGGTGAGACATGGAAATCAATAATGTGACATGGGAATGGTCGCACGCATGCGCAGGCCTACTAACGTTTGGCATTGGTTTTATCTCCTGCCGAGGAGAACTCACATGCGCGGAGTTTAATAAACAGATGGGGGGGGGGGGTGACAGCTGTGTTTTTTTTCCTATTTTTCAACCTTAACATTTATTCTTCGACGGTGTTACTCCTCTATGCTATGTAATCGTGGATGGACTCTGCAATGGACTAAACGGCTTAAAACAATCGAATGTAATAAATGATAAAAATTATTGTTTTATTTTGGAAATTAGTGCTTTCAGAGTATGCATACATTTTCAAGGGGGTGAATAAAATCGTACACAATCACCATGTTTTGTGTGTATTTTTTTACCTGTGTGATTTTTTCACCCCCCCCCCCCTGAAAATAAAGATACTTTTCTCCACCTGATAATGGTTACTTAAATTGTAATGACTTATCACATAGCATAAAAATCATGGACTGGGATGCGTGTATTATCTGTCGAGGGTGTTATCACCGTGAAATTGTCATGCCCTCAAATAAAAAAAAAATTATGATGCTTTAAAATTGACAATTTATGGAAATAAGTATCACAATCAGAATGACAATCCACATGTAGACATTAGGAAAGCGAAAGCTAGAGCCTTTGTCTCTCACAGGGAGCCATGTGTTGAAGACAATGTATTTTTGTTCAAACTATCTGACCTTCATATAAAGGAAAGAACAGTGAAAGCGATCAAAATAATGTGACATGGGAATGATCGGCACTCATATGCGTACTAACGTTTGGCATATATGGAACGCAATCTGAGTTTGAAATGGTACAATAAATCATAAAAACTTCATTGTCAGGATCATATGTTCAGCAGATCCGTACAGCTCTTAGAACGGGACAATGCAATGCATTGGCTACATATCACGTCACAATGCAATCTGAACAGATCAATCCACTTGCCAGTATACACTACCCTTGCACATAATGTGTCACCCCAACCGATGCATCCCCACATCATGACGGAGTGGGTGGTGTTTTTCTGGGTTTAAGACAGGCACTCTGGGAAGAACCTTTCACCATGGGTAAACCAAACTTGAACACGCTCATCGTAATTGACATATTGAGTCTGCTCTTATCTGAGAAGATGAGCATCGCCCACTGGTCATCTGAGGGTGACACTTTATGTGCGAGGGTAATATATATCTACTACCTATCCTTATGGAGAAAGCAGATACATAATCAACAATTTTTTGGTGGATGGCGGCCATGTTGGACATTTGACGATTTTATGGTCAAATAATGGGAAAATTCCTTGGAGCAAAATAAATGAAATGAATCGGGCTTTAGGCCACCTTTGTGCACATATAGGCTAAACTGGGCCAGGAGAACCTCCTGAGGATGGTGAGCTGATTGAGATGACACTGTCCTCCAGACACAGGATTCGAAATTCGAGCCGAGCACGCTACCTCTCGGTCACGGAGGCTCCCCACAATACTGACTTTCACACGTGGATGGGGAAGAAACATTTTTTGTTTCTTTCAAACCGCCGAGACCGGGAACCGAACCCCGAACTCTGGCGTGAAGGGCAGCGGTGCTAACCACTACCCTAGGGCCCCCGCCCTTCTTTGGAGCAAGGATTATTTTTCAAGTATATTAATTTATCTACCAGCATGCCAAATTTGACACTTTTGCCCGGCATGTAAATATATCGGGGAAATTTGTCCCTAAGCCACCTCACTACCACAATATTATAGCCAGCCACGTGTAGGCTGCAGCTTCCCTTGGATAAGCGGTATAGACTAGTGATTCTGTACCATGCGGTGCAACATGCAACAGACGGGACAGATCCCTAATGACCCTCCCCAGGTGGGTGCGAAAAGTACTACTACTAGCAACCATCCCAGTACCCCTTAGACTGACTATGTTATGAAGTGATTATAATACCAAATGCTATATCACCGCATGGGCTAATACTTATTTTATATTAAGTTTATGATCATTGTTATGACATCGAATGCTCATGATGTTTTCTTATCAAAAGTGATTATTAATATACAGTGTGAAACATTATTTCCAAAACATAAAAGCAGTGTTGTGTGTAGACTACTGGTATACATATTTACAAGACATAACATCACTTCAAGACTGGTTTTATATTGATCTTTACTTTAAAAATATTGGTCCAGACAACTTTAAAAGCAAATTATGTTAAATATTGACCGAGATATTGACAAATTCAAGTTTTTCGGTAATGACCGCCATTATTGGCTTCCTGCCAATTTCCAGTAGTCAAATGAAATGAAATGAATCGGGCTTTAGGCCACCTTTGTGCACATATAGGCTAAACTGGGCCAGGAGAACCTCCTGAGGATGGTGAGATGATTGAGATGACACTTTCCTCCAGACACAGAATTCGAAATTCGAGTCCTGGCGGTCTGAGGCCGAGCACGCTACCTCTCGGTCACGGAGGCTCCCCACAATACTAACTTTCACACGTGGATGGGGAAGAAACATTTTTGTTTCTTTCAAACCGCCGAGACCGGGAACCGAACCCCGAACTCTGGCGTGAAAGGCAGCGGTGCTAACCACTACCCTAGGGCCCCCGCCCTCCAGTAGTCAAGGTTGTGCACCTAGGTTGTGCCCAAACTTTTACAACACGCCGTGTCAGTTTTCCAGAAAATATGATGTCAACCCCCTGGGTAGTAATTTAGTAGTTCTACATACTCTACAAAATAACAGTGCCGTATTATAATGTAAATGATATGTCTATTTACCTCTTTTATCGCTGTCATATACATGTGATGTATATGGTTTTACTTTATATCATGTTAGCATGTGAATGCAGTACAGTGTGCGAATGATAACCTCGTTCTGGGAGAAAGTTACTCAAATATTAGTATGATATAACACAATTTTGCAAAAAAATATCAAACTATAGAGATCTAAAAGACATCAAAAACCTCTAAAAAGTCATTTGACAGTATGATGATGTCTGACAAAACAATCTAGACACTAAGATCTAGAAGCTAAGATATCTTGATTTTAAGTTCGGCTGGCGGCCATTTTGAATTATGACGGCCATCTTGTATTAATAAATATAGTGTTGTGTAACACTCTGAAATTAAATATAAGGCATTCAAATATTCATTTTATCCCAAAAAAGTCAATTTGTGCACTTTTTGCTAAAACGTAAAGGTGGGATTACCTAATTAAATATGCAAAATCTCGAATGGTATCTGGCAGATTTGAAATCTACGGGAAAAAATACCATAGAAACCGTTGAAAAAAGTTTGACAGACATGTTTATTAGATTGGTTAGGATATATCCCTGTCTGTATACTGTCGTTGGACACACAAATTTACAAGCGATTGTTTAGCATCAAAATGGATTGAATAGCAGTGATCTGGATTAAAATAAAAGCATAAACGATTTTTTTTGACGTTCCCGACCGGCGGTTTGTAGACCAGCTAGCGGTAAAATGACGAAGATTAAAAATTGCTGCATTATTGATTGAGTAATTCATCTTAGAAACGTGAAATTTGTTGTCGAAGCGGCGCCACTTCTACATTTTTTTCTTACAGTTCTCCACCTCTACATTCAGCATGCTTGCTCGTTCACCCGGGTTGAAGCAGCATACAGTGAGACATGTTTTCCAGCTCAAGGCGATAATGGGCGGGGGTCCTGGTGCAGTGGTTTAAGCTCTCTGCTGGGAAAGTCGGAGATCGTGAGTTCGAACCGCGCTCTGGCATTTAGGTTTCAAAGATACAAAGTGTTTCTCTCCCGCTCACTCGTAAAAATTCAATATTGTGGGGAACCTCCATGGCCGAGAAATAGCGAGTTCGACCTCAGACCAACAGGGTTCAAATTTAGAATCTTGTGTCTGGAGGGCAGTGTCATCTCATGAACCTCAGGAGGCTCCATTGGCCCAGTTTAGCCCAGTTTAGCACAAAAGTGGCATAAGTGGCGGGGGCCCTAGGGTAGTGGTTAGCACCGCTGCCTTTCACGCCAGAGTTCGGGGTTCGGTTCCCGGTCTCGGCGGTTCAAAAGAAACAAAAAATGTTTCTTCCCCATCCACGTCAGTATTGCGGGGAGCCTCCGTGACCGAGAGGTAGCGTGCTCGGCCCCAGACCGCCAGGGTTCGAATTTCGAATCCTGTGTCTGGAGGACAGTGTCATCTCAATCATCTCACCATCCTCAGGAGGTTCTCCTGGCCCAGTTTAGCTTATATGTGCACAAAGGTGGCCTAAAGCCCGATTCATTTCATATATTTCATTTCAAGTTGATAATGCGTAAATTCGAGAAAATAGATCATTACACTTAATTCTGCATAGGAAATCTTTATGTTTTTAATTGACTATTTAACTGGGCAATCGCGCCAATCCGTTTATTGGAATTCGTGCATTCCAATAATAATTTAAAAAAATACACAAAATATGACTTGATTATGAGTTGTCTTGTCTTGCCAGAGCGCATTTCTTGGCACACCCAGTGTGACACAAATTCTCTTTTGGTACATCTTGTCCAAAAAACGGCAGCACATCTAGTACCAGTTTTTTCCAAGCACATTTTAAATGTTATTTTCATCAAAAGATAATTCTGAATCAGCGATTAATTCTGTTTCTGTTCAGTGTTTACACTTTTTCTCATCATTCTTTCAAGGCATTAATAGGGTAGCAGTTATGGTCCATGTGTGTTTTATACTCAGATATTCTTGTATCTCTTGTAGGCCTATATTGTACTAAATTGCGCTTGGTAAGATCAATTATTACCTCATGGTCTAGAATATGCCAATACAATTTAACGAAATAATAATGGCAAATTATGGAAAATTAGCAGGGTTGGGGTCGATTACAATTATTGGTGATTACCATTATGATTACAGTTGATTTATTTTGTCGATTACGTTTACAATTACTATTATATGTCATGAAAAAGTCACGATTGCGATTAAAGTCGATCACATGTTATAAATAGTATTTATTTTCTATTGAACATATTATATTTTAGCATGATTAGTTGGAATGATAACACAAGCGATTAACGTAACGGCCAGAATTTGTAGTGTTGTTCCCGCATTTCAGCAGCACTTGTTTGATTTTCAAGTTGACAGGGGTCAAATTGTGTTTGATGCTATTTGTTATTATAGCTTGGACAGCAGTTAAATTGGTTCTGGTGCCGGAAACATATACGTATCTTACTTATTGCATCAATAACTTATTTCGTATAATTCTTAGAGTTAATACATGTACACACATTTTACATCGTTCTCTATTTTGTTATTATTATGCGCTGTATAACATAATATACTGTACTGATCAGTTTAATGACGTATAGGCTTACGTATATAATAGACTTCCTGTCGTCAATAAACATATCTTATTTTTCATTAAAAGTGTAGGCCTATGTGATTTATTTTTTATAGTTGACAACATTTTATTTGCAACATGCGAATGTAGTCCAACGAATTGTGCTTATAAACAATATATCTATTTCGTCTGAAACGAGTTTTTCCGGAGAAAGAAGTGTGATAAAAAAATGATTGACAATGACATTGTTTCCGAGACGTTTTATTTTACAGCTGGTTGCCCTTATATGGATGATTGTCTTAAGTTGTTGAAATCATTAAACCTGAAAGGTGAGTCTCGGGAAATATCAGCCATGTAAATGTTGTACCCTTGATAATATAGCACCCGACTGTAATACATTGTTATAAACTCAGTGTTCCTCTTCACGTGTCATAATATATAGTGGACGTAATTATCAAATAAATCTAATCTTCAAATATACAATTCAAAATATATTAATTGAATTTTATATACTATTTCATGCAAATTACTATTGTTAATGTAAATTTGAAGGTAAACACAGAACATGTAAGAAATATTGATTTCATGGGGCATGTTATGTTTAAATGGTCAGTGTCACGATGTTGCCCATTTGATATTGGCGAAGGTTTCATAAACATGACATATTGTAATAGGTGTCTCTTGAGACATTTTCTTTTAATGTACTGCATTATATAGCTGTACATAGTAATGACAATGATTTCGAAGCATTGGACTCTGATATATAAGTTTGTATGGATTTATGTATAATTAGCAATTAAAATTAAAGGATGTTATCATTTACACTTTGTAACCAAAACGAGAACCATAGCGGAGGCTTTTCTGACGTTGCTAGCTCTAAATTATCACTCCACTGAGAGATTGATTCATCCCCTTAATTCCCTACCTCCAGTTATAAACATATCCCTTTATTTTTTACATTCGCTTAGAGCTGTCATTATTGCTGTCCCGTCAGCTTTGAGTGAATGAGAAGCATCTGATTTTGTCAGATTATCAAGTCGAATTCAAGATCAAAAGTTCACATGGGTTGGCTTGCTGAAAACCCTATATGATTGATCTCAATTAAACTTTACCTATGTGATATGGGTATTTCAATTGCTACCAGGGTAATACATGGTTACACAAACGCATCTGTTGTGTGGTATTTACTAATGTCAAAAGTATTATCAAGTTAGTAATAGCGAAATTATTAGAATATTACTAATATATATATTGCTTACAGATGTCTATTTTGTTCACGAGCATGACATTTGTCACTGTAAATCCTGTCATTCTAAACGAGGTGACGAAGATCAATATATGAGAGGCGAGCCCGCAAAGCGGTACGCATTACCAGTGGGCTGGTGCAGATTTGCGCTCAGGTAACAAAGACTTAATTTGATATGACAGGCAATGTATTGTCATATTTAGTGTGAATAATATTTTTTTAATAATTATAACGGTATATAGTTATCATAACTCTCAACAAGAAGTTTGGAATCAAAACGCTCAAAGCTCCAAGAGCAGAACAGTTTCTACAATTATAATAAATCCGTTAGGGAAATACATTTATATTAATAATTGGCCACAATCAGGAATTTAGCTCCATCATTTCCACAACATTTCATGTCATGTGTGTGTGTGTGTGTGTGTGTGAATATTGATTTACATCACTTTCTGCACAATCATGGCAATATCGCGACAGAAGGAAGCCCGAAGCCGCGACTATGCCCTACTCTTATTTCCAATGACTTCAAGGGTTATTTATTGTGCACAGTATCTATCATAGTAAGCATTGTACACTTCACACCTTTGAACAGTTTGGAGCACTATATTTGCAAAACCACGTGCGTGCGTGCGTGCGTGCGTGCGTGCGTGCGTGCGTGCGTGCGTGCGTGCGTGCGTGCGTGCGTGCGTGCGTGCGTGCGTGCGTGCGTGCGTGCGTGCGTGCGTGCGTGCGTGCGTGCGTGCGTGCGTGCGTGCGTGTATAATCCTTTTAATACAATATCTATTCACTCATCTTGCAGAGTTGAAAGTCGTGCATATGCGATGGACGTATTTGACAAATGGCACAGAGTATACCATGGAACTCATCCGGATAATGTGTCTTCCATACTGGGATCCGGCAATGTTTATCCAACAGGTACACATAATAATAAATTATTAATTTCGCTGGGCAAATGTGCATGGGTTTTCTGGGATATTTAGCTTACGCAATGTAGACAAACACCGAACAAGTATGTGGGCAATATGTTAATACAATAATGATGGTTCATTAATTGTAAGTTATTAGCAGAAATAAAAATATGCACTTTATCTGGTCTCGGCGATTTTACACTTATTTGATGATGTTACACACATTGCTGTCAACTACAGCCTCCTATTCGCGTGATTGTGTATGTATGAGTGTACATGAAGTACGTCTTTGAGTTATTCATGTTGAAGGTTGATGTTTACTGGATTTTACATTGGATTTTAGAAATTAATTAAATGGATTTATGACAAGATTTTTTTTTGCATATTATCAGGATTGTTGTAATTTCCAACACGAAATACAGATAAGTAAAATTGTGATACCATATATATATTTACAGCAAAAATGGCACAAACGCATGTCAGTTGGAATGTTTTCATGGCATCCGAGTTCAATCGGCAAATTGCTTTTGTTCAATCACTTGGTTGCGAAATCGGAATTTTGTCGATATTTTACGACGATTATCTGGCATATTGATGGGCTTTCCGATCATTTTTTAGTTCTTTCAAAACTAGCATTTCATAGACTAAAGTGTGTTAAGAAGAAAATTTATTTTAGGCGGAATAGCAAAATTGATCTAGATAATCTAATGTGCAGTGAGACCTCGCGGGCAGGTTTGTCAAAAGATTAAGTGGACAAAAATTGTGTCTATCGCATTTTTTCGGTCATTGTAGTAAATTTTGTGATTTTAAACTTGTCCTGTATTAAGACTAGACTAGTTTTATTGTTCACCATCTATGCTCAACATCTTTTATTACCAGGCCAGGCTGGACCTTTTCTGTGATGTCTTAGCCGATAAGAAGTTTCAACATAAGCTACGTTTTGATATTAACAAATTCCTTGTCATCCTATTGTTTGTGCATGCATTTCTACCCTGTCTTATTGCACCATTTAAATGCCGCTAAACCATCTGTTGGCATTGGTTGTTAAATCTCCATTGAGGAAAACCTTTTTATTCATCAATTCTAATCCAGCATGGATTTTCCTATTCCTGATCACTCTGTTACATCTATATTGTCGAAAGAGAAGATGCTTTTAGGCTTTGTGACTCATTAATAAAGTCAGAACCGTCACTTAGCCCACTTTCTCGATCTGACATAATTTTCTCCAGTTTTTTTCAGATCAGTGTACCGACTCTGAATATTTGTCACAATAGAAAATTATTTCCCATCCCACAATCTCCACCGTCTTTAAAGCTAGCCATACTGTTGCTGCTTGCGGGTGACGTAAGCCTAAACCCTGGGCCTAGCACCTGCCTGAACCCTGGGCCTAGCACCTGCAGTACCGACAGGGTGAGATTATCAACATTAAGATCAATGGGAAATAAAGCAGCCTCACTAGCCGATATGGTAAGCAGTAGAACAATTGACACTCGCTATCACAAGAGACATGGTTAAAACCGTCTGACACTCCTTCATTCCTATCTGACTATCGCTATGAATTGGTCTTAGTGCGCCTCTGTTCCATGATTGATTGATTGATTGATTGATTGATTGATTGATTGATTGATTGATTGATTGATTGATTGATTGATTGATTGATTGATTGATTGATTGATTGATTGATTGATTGATTGATTGATTGATTGATTGATTGATTGATTGATTGATTGATTGATTGATTGATTGATCGATTGATTGATTGATTGATTGATAGCATGTCATTTTTTGGCGACCATCGTTTTACCCTCGGTTATATGAGTATTTCCAGAATTATAGGGACATTCACAGAAAAATTTATTTTGAATCAAAGGCATAAAACACCGGATTATCTTTAATGTATATGGCAAAAGGATACTTGAGCAGTGTGTCGATAGATGAGGCAGAGCTAAATTTCAAGTTGCTCATGCTAATTAGGCATGCTAATTATTTAGGATACCACGTGGGTGACATTGCGTCATGTAGTGAAAAATAAGATAACATGTAGGTGACATCGTACCACGTAGTACCAAACTTATTAAATGGTATTTTAAATACATCACGTTATGTGATGCTGGTCAATCATATAACCCGTGGCGGCTCCAGAGGGGGGTCAGGGGGTCCTGCACTCCTTTATATAAATAAAATTATCCAAACATCACTGTTTATAAATTGTCAAAAAATCGGTATTTGACAATAGAAAACTTCACACAGATTTGGCTGGGAGGCCAGCCAAATTTCAATCGCCCCCACACAAACATTTTCCAAATTCTGGATCCGCCCCTGATTACTAATCTTTAACTTTGGTAATCAGCGGCAGATCCAGAATTTGACAAATGTGTGTTTGAATCTCCATTCTTACAAAAGATGGAACACTGCGTAAACATATCACGTTAAACACTAACTGAAAGACTGTGGCAGTTAACATGACGAGTCACAGGCCAATGATTATATGCTTTGTTTATTTACCACCTAACCACCCAGTAAATGTCGAGGAACTGAGGCAGTTTCTAAAACAACTATCCAAACCCTTCATGCTACTGGGTGATTTTAACGGGCACCATAAAATGTGGGACGGTAGGTACATGAAACCCACGCAGTAGAATAATCGAGGATTTCCTTTCGGACGAAAACCTGTGCATTTTGAATGATGATTCAATAACCTACTTACATCCTGCGTCTGGATCTGCACCATCCATTGACCCATCCTTGTGCGATCCCGATATATATGCCTACAGATAGCTATATATTTATTGACAACGGGAAGTCTGTGTAGACTTATGCGTCATTAAAATGAACAGTACATTATATTATACAGTGCATAATATGATGAAATATGATAAAAAAAGTATATATATTTGGATTACACTTGGACGGTCAATGATGATCTGGATTCTCTGTAGCAGTGATCATTTTCCGATACTGCTACACAGGTCCTGTGTAGACACAGTTGCTCTGTAGCAGTACTACAGAGCAACTGTGCCTACAGAGCTACTGAGCAACTCTATCGCTGAAGAGAGTACAACATTGGAAGTTGCACAGGGCAGATTGGGAGGTCTTCCAAGATAACAAATAAAAGTGAGATCGCTGAGACACTTGTAACATCATTTGCTGCCATCAAGTCGTCACCAGCACATTATCAATAACAATTCAGAAGTGCTAGAGACTGGGAGAAGAAAAGATGACGAAAAGTACAATGTTGCCTTTTCAAAAAAATTACTTGTTAAATCTATCGCTCAGGCAAACTCAATCGAGTTGTTGCCTCTACTCCTGAATAATCTGTGGCAATCTCAAGATTTTCCAGATGAATGGAGGGAAGAAACAGTTATCCCTGTCCCTAAACTCGAAAACGATGAAACAAATCCCAATAATTACAGTCCAATTGCACTATAAAGTTGTCTTTGCAAAATCATGGAGCGCATGATTAATCATCGCCTTACAAGGTTCTTGCAGGACAACAATATTATTACTAAATAGCAAAGAGGTTTCCAGAAAGTACCGTAGACCATTTGGTCAGGCTGGTGACTTATATCCGTCAAGGTTTTGCTAAAATCAACATACAGTTTGAATAGTTTTTGACCTAGAAAAGGCCTATGCTACCACCTGGGAGGAGGGTGGTATCATGGAAGATCTCCACGAAATAGGCTTGAGGGGTAGATTACCTCTATTTATTGACAATTTTTAAAGGAGATAAAATTTTAGGTCCGTTTTAATACCACCCACTCTTCCCTAAATTCACAGGAGGAAGGTGTCCCACAAGAGAGTTTTATTTCACCTACTTTATTTACCATCAAGATAAACAGCATGATTGACGCTCTGTCGGAAGGCATTGAGAAAACTTTATATGTTGATGACCTGGCTGTTTATTGCCAGTCCAGAGACATGGCAATCTGGTAACTTGTGCTGACGAAAATAGCTTTAAATGTCCCCCCCCCCCCCACAACAACGTTGTTTGTGCATTTTTGCAGCAAAAATGGCTTACAACCTGAGCCTAGTCTCAAGCGCTATGGACAACTTGTCCATAAATTTATTCCACATATAAAATGTATAAAAGATAACTGCAGGAAGGTATATTACAACTGCTGCGCATTATATCCGGCAGGAATTGGGGTGGTGACTGGACAACCTTACTGAGGATATGACAGTCACACATCAGATCCAAACTGGATTATGGCTGTATTGTACATGGGTCGACGGGATGATCGTATTTGCCAGTACTCGATTTAATCGCATACCAAGGTTTGAGATTATGCTCCATGGAATTTAGAACATCGCTTATTGAAAGTCTTCAGGTGGATACCGGTAAACCCTCTTTACAGACTTACCGCTTGAAGTTGAGCCTGCAATAATACATGAAGCCTAAAGCTAATCCTGACAACCCAGCATACGCATGTGTTGTAAACCCTATGATCCATAGATTGTTCAGAGTCAAGCCAAGCGCTATGCCTACGTTGGGTATCAGACTCCAATCACATCTGAAGGAAATGGGGGTGGAACTCCACCAGAATGTCTCCACCAGAATGTCCACCATGTTACTCGAGTTATTTTGTGGATATTCGCAATGGCAGAAGGTGTATACTGATGGACCAAAGGAAGGCAACGGGACAGGTATGTCCGTTGTCTCTGATGATCATGAATTGAGCTGTCGTACGTATCAACTATGACACTTCAATCTTTACAGCAGAACTATTACCAACTCCATAGAAGGCTAAGCACACTAATATTCGCTCACTAATATTTTGTTATTCTCATATATTTACATGTTAGGGTCTGGGAAATTTCACATTACATTTCTTGAATATCTATAAAAAACGGTTAGGTGGTAAATACAGGGCATATTGTCTCTGGTCTGTGGTGTTTGATATTGGCTAAAACAGCATGTAGATGTTTGTTTAACTTTGTATTAATGTATACGGAACTGTATTTCTATTGTAATGTATTCGTGTTTGTAAATAGGCTACTATCTGTTTTGTGTCTAGGTGATTTCTTTGGGGTGTCCAGGTGACTGTATATAAACCTGGCCACCCCATATAAACTTGGCTACCCCATATAAACCAGACCACCCCCAGATTGATCGCCTAGCACATAATTTGTACATACATAACTTTTTGAAGTATTTATATCCATGTATTGTCATTGAATTATTTAACTAACTAGTCTGATTGTTTATTGTTTCCAAAATTTGTATCTATTTGTTAATCTAATTTATTTTGTGTATCGGCGCAGGCGCTGGCTCAAGTTTTAATTAGGACTTGGAATACAGTTCAATATTTTAGTAGGTTTCCTAGGCACCACCATTGTATTATTTTCATTGATTTTATTTTAAATAGACGTATGTGATAGTTTAAAAAACATTTTCAACAAATTCACCTAAATGTCATTTAATTTACCATCAGTGCCGAACAGTGGCGTTAGAAAACGTCTTTACTTACTTACTTACTCAAACAGTGTGTCCCTAACTAAAATGTCTAATGTGATCATGCCCAATATAGAAAATTAGAAAATATTACTAGATAGCCGTAATGTCGTAATGTTATAAATGTCTACATAACAGTGTTGTCACCTACGTGACGGTCAACTGAGAAACCTTGACATTGCTGGTTGGTATCAAGCAAACTTTAACAAGGTAGGTTTAAACCTTACTGATATTATTCACAATAAGAAATTCCAGGCATGAATGGATGTTATCATTAGTAAAATCAAGTTACATTCATAATATGTCACATACATGACGACCATGTCACATACATCACAATCATGTCACATACATGACGGATAATATCACAAACATGACGATTATTTGTCACGTGGTGTCATGTAGGTGACTGTCACGTATGTGACTAAATTAGTGTATTCAGTCCTGCTGGCCCAATAGAATCTTGACAATATCGCCCATTTTTTTCAGGCATAAAGGGATGATACCTCAGATTGTTCTGTGTTTATATGTTACTGTTTGACATAAATACAACGAAGTGACTGACGTCATGTAGATGACAAGGAATAAGACGATTTTGAAGTTTTGCAAAGCAAATTGTATTTTAAATGCTTACCAAAGTTTTAATTGTGCTTACTCTCCATTGGAAACTAGAAGCGTGTATGTAAATGGCAAAAAATCGTCAGTATATGATTTTTTTAAAAATTTTAGTATGCATTGCAACGATTGAATAGAAACATGTGTAATGTAGGTGACGATTATTTGAGGGACACACTACGTGACAACAATAACCTAATTTGCATAATAGCCCCCCTCACCATATATTTTGTTATTGTTGTTTCCCAGCTGAGGGTCATCTACCTTATTGCATAAATGTGCTGTGCTAACTGATTGTGTCATAAATGGGTATAATGTGCAGATACTAGGCTTTGATCAATATGACAGGACTTAAAAATAAAAGGAACATAATTTTTAAGGGTTAAACCTACAAACATGTTGTTACCTAGTGTTCATGTCCTAACATATGTGGGATAAAATAGTAATTTACACACTGGTGCAAATATACCTACTGGGGACTTGCTATGTCCCTATTATTCTGGAAATACTCATATGTAGCCCTACATATATTTAGCTAGTTCCTATATGTACATATATTTATTCTGTATATAATAGTTCATGGAACACTTTCAGAGTCCGATCTGTGACAAGAATCAATTGTGCGTTGTGATACATTGTATTGTGCTTTGTGGTGCATTGAATTGTGCTTTGTGGTACATTGTATTATGCTTTGTGGTGCATTGAATTGTGCTTTGTGGTACATTGTATTATGCTTTGTGGTGCATTGAATGTGCGTTGTGGTACATTGTATTATGCTTTGTGGTACATTGCATTGTGCTTTGTGGTACATTTAATTGTGCGATGGAGTACATATTTGTTGTAGTACATTGCATTGTGCGATTGTGTGCATTGCATTGTGCGTTGTGGTACATTGGATTGTGCGTTGTGTTACATTTCATTATGCGATGAAGTACATTGCATTGTGCGATGTGGTACATTGCGTTGTGCGATGTGGTGCATCAAATTGTGTGTTGTGCTACATTGCATTGTGCGTTGTGGTACATTGCATTGTGCGTTGTGGTACATTGCATTGTGCGCTGTTGGCAAAGCTTATCTTGCTTGTTTTCTACAAATTGTATAAACTTTTGTATTTTCTACTGTCTAATGGCGCCAGAGTGGGGTTATGTGCAGAGGGGGTTGAACCGTCGGGAGAGTGACTGTATCCGATAATGAGTTCAGCACTTCGACATTATGACAAATAGAGACATCGGGTTTCACCCTCGTTATTTAATTTATGTCGACTGCTTCACCAATTATATTATATATATTTTCATTACAGGCACTAAAATTATGAACATTGGAAAGATTGAAGAACTGGACGGTCATATTAAAGGTTTAATTAAACCCGACCTCAGCACAAAGAGAGCCTTTTTTAGTCCCAGCATTGTATACGCCGGGAAGGGAACGTACGCGAGGCGTGAACGGTAATGGTCTTTATGTTTCTTAAATCTACATGGCAATGCTTACAATAGAGTACATAATTATAATGCTTTCTTGTGTTTCATTTAGTTTTAAAAACATTTCTTCAAAACAAAAAACAAAAACTAGTATTAAAAGCATAAACATATAATATACATCGCAGCAGCTGATGTCTCAGCATTATTGTATGTTTTCGTCATTTATATCATGTGAGTATTATTGTTTCAGGTACAACGATTGGAACGTTCAGACCGTTCTACAAGTGTGCATACAACCAGGATCTTATCGAGTATCTGAGAAGACCATAAAGGAGACAGATATCGATCCACTGTTCAAAGACAGTGAGCTGGAATGGTCCACTGACACGATTGGCGCCACTTCCGTTTACGGTATCCTAATCAGAATGGAAAAAATATAATTTAAAACACTAGACCATGCTTCAACCAAATAAACATCCATTTTTAAAATAAATTGTGATAAGGAGTGCTAAATCCCCCCCGAAAAGGTGATTTATTTTTTGAAATAAAAAAATGCACATGCCTATATACAATAGACAAGCAATAATAGATGATATGCCGGATAATTTGACTTCAAAAACAAAAACAATTTACACTTCAACCAAAAAAATATTTTTAAAGCTATTTGATAGCATGTAAAATGTGGATTGTAGCACAAGCATGAATTCACAGTGTGATATACTTGAATGAAAATTACAGCGAACACTACATTTTTTATATTTTTTTATATATTTACTTTATTCGTACAAAGTACAATTTTTCAAACATATATAAATTATAAAAGAAAAAAAAACTTAGTTCATGTATTGATTAAACTCTGGGGATATGATTAATTTACGTGGCCGTCGTCTGGTGTATGAGGAGTTCCAAATCGTTTGATGTAAATGGGTTGTAGTCCATGCTCTCTCATGTGTATAGCCTCTCTGATGGCTATACCGGCACACACAGCCTCTTGAGGAAGACTTTAAATGCCAGCCGAGACGACGTGTTTTAATGTTCTTGTACATACATCATATAAATCCTTCTTATTAGTCCATATTTGCTACAAATGTACGTTACACTTTTCCCGGTGTCTGACATGCTGCCTTCCATGCATAAACGTGAACATGGTTTTACAAGTCCATTATCAGTGTTCATATTGGATTTAAAAGACTTGAGGAAACGTATGTGCAATTGATATTTTACAGGCATATCATCACAAATGATTGGTAATAGATTACAATGGGTTATGTATGGAAGAGACCATAACAATCTGATACTTTTGCGCCAGGCTACATAGAAAAACTCCGTATATTTGGACGAAAAGTAACACAGCTCACAGCCGTACATAGACATACAAAATGTTTTAAAAAGTTTATATTTAGTACTGCAAAACACAGAGCGAAATTGAGCAATAATGACATTCACTCTCTTGAGAAAATCATTTGTGGCATTATTTATTACATTTTTTGTGGCACTTTTACATGTGTCAATGACATTTCTAAGGTGTACTTCTTGGTTAGTACACATAAATTCTTCACCGTTTATTATCATTGAAGACGTTTCAATGGTGTCAAACAACATTAGTTTACTCTTCTTAGCATTAAATAACATGCTATATTCACTAGCAAACTTACATGCAAGTTTATACATCTCGCTCAATGCATATTTAGTAGGTGCATGAACGATGTACCAATAAAACAACCATGGCCAGAATATCTGATTCTGTATAGTAATTCATCAAGGTAAATTGAAAATAGAACAGGTGAAAGAACTCCCCCTTGCTTGACATCTAAAATGTCATATAACCCCCCCCCCCCTTGTTTGACATCTTATATGTGATCCATATACATTTCATTGGTACAGAATAGTACCCATTACTTTAAGCACAATGCATTGAATGCCTAGATTACTACGTCAATAACGATATAAATGCAATTGATTGAATGGCTATAGTCGCACGACATGAACAACTAAAATATAATATATTGAATGCATAGGTGATCTAGAAATGAACGATGTCAAACTATTCTTTAACATCGTCAGTTTGAGTCATAAATATAGCAATATTGAATTGGAATGTATGACATATAAATCGCAACGTATTTGATGTAAACAGTATTTTCATACTCATATGTTATTATGTACATGCTGTTGATTGCTTATTAATATTGTCAGTTGATTTTTCAATAGTATTAGATATGTGTATATGCCATTATATTACTAGGCTTGTCTTGTTTATCAGCATACAAATGTATATTGGTTATTTTTTCATCTGTAACTGTATGATATTATTTGGCATACAGATATTTATAAGTCATATCAAATACAAAACATTTACACAATAATTATCAATGACAAGTTCGTTTGTCAAAGATTATCCACGTTGAGGCGTTTAAAAACCGTTACCACATGCAGATGTTTGGTTTTGATAATAATTTAATATAACAACCAACATTTAATATAATATTTAATATAATATAATAAATTATGACAACCAACATTTGAAATTCATCATTGAATCATATAGGTCTACTAGGACACACATAGGTATTTGTATTTATTTGCCACATGATAACCAAGTTTTATCAGTACAAATACTAATTATAACAAAATTCTTTTTATAGCTATATTATATTTTTCGATTTAATAACAAGCAATATATTAATGTCTAATCTACGTTTTAAAAATACGCTTGTTGAATGGTTAGGCGAACTTACTTAAGCCTCGGCCCTCGGTCACAGATTCGTGGGATAATATAATATAATATTTAGCGTTCGTACGGCGTCACAAATTAGGTTTTCAAAACAGTCTTACGAGCTTTACGATTTAATGGGTATACTTTAGGAACACCTGGAGGCATTGGTACAAGCGTCGTAGAACTGTCTACCTTCGTATTTCGCTCATACAAGCTGTAGAAGCGACCCATAATAACAACGTGATAACTAATTGCGCCATGCCTACGATCACCGTAGCTATAGGCTAATGGTGCCATTATCTTTCTAAAATCATTTAAAGGTCATAATGACCCGTACGGCGTTTTATAGACTTCTAGAGCAACAATATAGCTCAACAATATTTAGACTCAATGGCGCTGTGGGCTAATATACATGTCCTAGCTACGGTCTACATTGAGATATGAACGTTACCAGCGGGCACCTTGATGTCAATTTGACGTCAATAATTAGTCAATATTTCATTCATGTCAATAAATATTTTAAAAAATTGAAATATTTTCATTGTATTTAATCGCAATGTTATTTTGGAATATATAACATCGTTACGACATATATACATGTATATGCGTTTATTTTGTTAGAGTGTAGCGACTATATGATTGATCACTGAAGTAAAGTGATATTATTATTTGTCATGTAGGAGTGTTATATACATTACAGGACATTATTTAAATGATGTCCAGTTGTTAACCTTTGTAATCAATGTAGAGATGAATACAAAATTGCCATATATGCTTACCTAATAAAATAAATAAGCACTTCAGTGTTCTTTCCAGTCTGTGATCTTCATGTCTTACAGTCAGCTGTTTGGTAATCATATTCACGTACAAATTACGATACATCGTAGGCTTCTGATTGATCGAGAGTCAGACAGCCGTCTCGACCAATCAAAAGCCTTATCGATGTATCATAACTTGAAAGAGAATACGGGCCCAGGGCTGAGGTCAATTGTAATTAATTATATACGGGTTGTTTTTGGCGTAATTTGAGGCGTAAGTGTAATTAAAGAAAATAGGTAAATTTTAATTATAATTGATTTTTAAAAATATGTATAATTGTAATTGAGAAACGTATGCGTAATTGTTCAAATTATATCTCAAAATTACAGATCAATTACACATTTTTATCTACGCCTCACTACGCCATGTAATATTAAAGTTAATCAGCCAAACGTTGTACTACATTATTTTTAAAGTGGGGGCCAATCAAGCAGCAATTTCTTTGTATAAACACAGAACTTAAAATAACCAATGGTCGATTATTTGATGAGAAAGGTATCAGCCACTATAAATACTACTCGCCCATGAGAGCTAGCACTATTGATTATGTGATACTAAGAGAAGATTATATGATGAGTAAATTTAAAGTTCTACCGAAATTTGTCCTATAGCATTTCATATAATGAATTCAAAATTGAAAGAGGTTAGCAGAAATGAACACACATGTTAATGACTCATCACCATGTTTCAATGTTTATATATGGCAAGATGAAAAAAAGTTAGAATACCAAGCATCTCTACGAAATGCGTTTTGAAGAAATGCTATGTGCCGCAGCTGAAGGGTGTAATAGCGATAATCTATGTGACATTTTCAATGGTATGTTAGAAAATGCAAGATCCCCATTATTTCAAAAGAAGCAACATAAATCAAATTGTAAGAAAAACATTAAAATAACTTTCTTTCCAATCCTTGGTATGACAAAGAATGATAATGATCCCTTTCGAGCCTGCTTTAGAAGTAACTCCCGGACAACTAATAAATATTTATACTATTATGTGCCATTATAGATAAGCAAAGATGTCTTTCAAAGCCTTTGTATACATGTTTTGTTAGCTTTACATAGGAAAGCTAATAGAGTCAGTGCGATCCGTCGGCGCCTGATTTCTACGTTTTCATTTACTTCTCTCAAACGGGCCCTCTACATTAAGTGATTAATGTCCACCTTCCCGGTCTAAACATTAATTGTTCATGAGATGTGCGAGACTCCCATATTTAGATAAAAAGTGACTTTTAAAGCAGCTCATGTTCACAGAGTGGTCGGTACAGTAGGCTACTATACATGTATAACGAGGGCAGTCCACGGGTTGTCTGTAAAGAACGTACGCAATGCACACTGGCTGTTTCAAAGGGCAGTATCTGCTTACTTGTAGCGTAAGCAGATACTGTATGCTAGCCGCATTGTCTAGACACAAGAGGTGTTTGGCTGTATACGTGTCAAGATGACGGGCCAATGCCTGCCCAACGCTTCAAGCGTTGGCCCGGCATTGGATCGATACCATTACTCTGGCCTGGGAAGTATACAATCATGTACAAGCACTTGGCCAGGTCTGAGCCAGCACGCTGCAAATCAGTACAGGGGTGCACGACATCGGGGCGGTGGCAGGCTAATGTTGGCCCAAAGCTCTTAGTGTTCGACCGGCTTTGGACCTATACCATTACGGGCACACAATGGCAACATTACAACCATGCTGACCTAAATTTGTTTTAATGTTGGGCCTGCGTCATAGACACTGGAGCAACATTAAACCAACATCAGCTCAATATCCCATGTATGCTGGAATTAAACTTGCTATCCTGTGGCTGTGGTGTCTAGAAGGTGAAGGATAACTTGGATCCATCACTCACCATGTACATTTTTTGTTAATGTACATTAAAAAATGTACAATGCAAGTTTGTTACTTTATTAGACCTACTAAAATAAAAAAAATCAACTTGTAAAAAGGCTGTCGGAAAGGTACCTCACTCATGGAAAGCCCCGCCTAATCCCCCCAACCCTCTTGCATGTCTGCTGCTCTGCAGGAGGCTTTGGGCTATTTATAGACCACATGTGCACGTGTCGGTAGTGTGCTACCCAGCTGATACCAGACGTTGACCCAATGCTGGGCAATGTGTCGTGTGTTGACTGGGTACAGTCTGTTTTACCTGATCCTGGGAGTAGTAGTCCGGCAGCAGAATGCCCAATATTGGCCTGACCCAAAATTATCTGATATAGCTTTTTCTCTGCTGATTATTTATCTTTGGGGTCTACATAAAAATATCTAGGGTGGTGTGGAGGTGTCACCTTTGAGCAATTTTAAGAATTCAAGATGGCCGTCATGGATACGAAAAAGCTCTGAAAATTTCTCAGTTATGATGGCCTCGACATTATAAAGGGCAAACACTTGGTTAATATGGCTTGTAACAATGTATGTTTGTCCAATTTTATTCACATAAATCTGTTTTACATCTACATAGTTTAAAAATGCAATTATGGAGACCATTTTGGAATCCAAAATGGCTGCCGTATGGCTAAAAGTTCAGTTATAATCATATGAAACAAAATTATATATATGGGCAAACGATAACATTTAGACTTATGGCTACCATGCACCCCCCCCCCCCCCCAACATCTCAACAAAACTAATTTTTGGAGCCTTTGGAAATACTGAATTAAATCAACTGTCAGCATTTAAAATATAGGGATGCAAACCCTATTTTGACAACTAATATAAAGGTACTCTAAATATGTTTTTAACAACATCACGCAATTTTAAATAAGGAGGTAGGGTTACTTGAATGTATGTTATTTCTGTTCTGGTAAACCGATCTGCAACTGCTATATAGCACATGAACGGTAATTGAATTCAGCTTCTTATGGTATATAAATCATTGCAGTATAATAAAATAATCGCTTCATGTTTAACTGAACATAATTTTATTTAAAAAATCAGCGAAATCCACAACAACAAAAATCCGTTTATCAAACGTTTTTAACATGTATCCACATTTGGGCCTCGGTTTTTCAATCCATATATTCTTATAAATAAGCCTGGATGTTATGTGGGCTTTCAAATTTCACACAATTTTTGTGAAAAACAAAAACAAAATGGCCGCCATCTGTTTAAAAACAAATACGTAATTAATTTTGTGCATTTTACTCGACTCTGTATCGAAATAATGGACATCAAGCAAAATTAGAGCTATGTTTTATATAAAAAAAACTTATATTATATGAAAAAAAAGACAAAAAATGACAAATGCAAAATGTCCGCCGTCTCTTTGAAAAATTGTATATATCGACACAAAAAAAACCACAAGTTTAAAAAATATACCAACATCTTTGATATAAGTTGACAGGTACTGTCAAGGGCTTTAACATAGATAAATAATATTTTATTTCCAATAAATACTAAATGTATACAACAACGCACTAAATTTGTATTTTAGCCCTCTATATGAACTATTTCCAACGTTTGTTTTAGTGAATACAAGCAGGACTTCTCGCTTATGTAAATTGTATATGGCATAAATGTTTGTTATTACTTTTACAGTCTCTGGTGTCATTTTTCAAAAGTGATCACAGCCACTTTAAAAAATATTTCAGCAACTAAAAAGTGATCTTGACCACTGAAAAAGTGATTACAACCACTTTGAAAGTTATCTCAGCCGCTACAAAAGTGATCTTGGCCACTGAAGAAGTGATCACAGCCACTTTGAAAATGATCTAAACCACTGCACTTTAAAAAGTATCTAAACCACTACAAAAGGGATCTTGACCACTGACGAAGTGACCACAGCCAATTTAAACGTTATCTCAGACACTATAAAGGTGGTCTTGGCCACTAACAAACTGGTTTCAGCCACTAACACTGTTGTCTAAGCCACCACAAAGTTATCTTGGCCACTGAAAAAGTGACCACAACCACGTTAAACATTATCTAAACCACTACAAAAGTGATGTTGACCATTGAAGAAGTGATCACAGCCACTTCACAAATGATCTAAACCACTATATAAAGGCTCTTGACCACTGGAGAAGTGATTACAATCACTTTAAAAGTTGACTCAGCCACTACAAAAGTGATCTTGGCCACTGGAGAATTGATCACAGCCACTTTAAAAAGTATCTAAATCATTACAAAAGGGATCTTGGCCACTAAAGAAGTGATTACAACCACTTGAAAAAATATCTAAACCACTACAAAAGTGATGTTGACCATTGAAGAAATGATCACAACCACTTTAAAAAGTATCTCAGTCACTACACAAGTGATCTTGGTCACTGAAGAAGTGACCACAGCCACTTTAAAAGTTATCTCGGCCAATACAAAGGCGATCTTGGCCACTAACAAACTGGTGTCAGCCACTGATAAAGTTATCTAAGCCACCACAAAGTGATCTTGGCCTTTAAAGGAGTGATCACAGCGACCTTAAAAGTTATCTCAGCCACTAAAAATGTGATCTTGGCCACTAACAAGCTGATGTCAGCCACCGAAAAAAGTTATCCAAGCCACTACAGAGTGACCTTGACCATTGAAGAAGTGATCACAGCCACTTTAAAATGATCTAAACCACTACAAAAGGGATCTTGACCACTGACAAATTATTACAATCACTTTAAAAGTACCTCAGCCACTACAAAAGTCATCTTGGCCACTGAAGAACTGATCACAGCCACTTTAAAAAATATCCAAACCACTGCAAAAAGGATCTTGGCAACTAACAGACTGGCTTAGATAACTTTATCAGTGGCTGAGACCAATTTGTTAGTGACCACGATCACCTTTGTAGTGGCTGAGATAACTTTTAAATTGGCTGTGGTGACTTCTTCAGTGGTCAAGATCACTTTTGTAGTGGTTGTAATCACTTCTTCAGTGGTCATGATCCCGTTTGTAGTGGTTTAGATACTTTTTAAAATGGCTGTGATCACTTTTTCACTGGCCGATCACTTTTTTCAAACAAACGGCGGCAATTTGTATTTTGTCATTTTCCGTTATTTTTCATATAATATTATTTCTTTTTTATAAAACATAGCTCTAATTTTGCTTCATGTCGATTATTTCAATGCAGAGTTAAGTCAAATGCACAAAATTACATATTAAAAAAAACAGATGGCGGCCATTTAATATTTTGTGTGAAATTTCAAAGCACACATAACATTCAGGGGGGGGGGGGTGCCTGGTAGCCACAGTACGTAGCCCATCGTCTAAATGTTATCGTTTGCCCATATATAATTTTATTTCATTTGATTGAAACTTTTAGCCATACGGCAGCCATTTTGGATTCTGTATTTTGTGTGATATTTCAAAGCACACATAACATTCAGGGTGGGGGGGGTCGTATCCTGGTAGCCACAGTACGTAACCCATTGCCTAAATGTTATCGTTTGCCCATATATAATTTTGTTTCATTTGATTATAACTTAACTTTTAGCCATACGGCAGCCATTTTGGATTCCAAAATGGTGTCCATTGTTGTATTTTCAAACTATGGAGATGTAAAACAGATTCATGTGAATAAAATTTGACAAACAGACATTATTACAAGACATATTAACCGAGTGTTTGCCCTTTATATAGTCGAGTCCATCATAACTGAGACGTTTTCTGAGCTTTTCGAGTCCATGGCGGCCATCTTGAATAATTAAAATTGCTCAAAGGTGACACTTCCACACCACCCTAGATATCTTTATTTAGACCCCAAATATAAATAATCAGCAGAGAAAAAACTATATCAGGGAATTTTGGGTCACCACCCTTAGCTGCCGGACTATAGCCTTTTTTCTGTTTTCTCGGTCACTGTTCAAAAATGTTCAACAACATTTTTCTGTGATAATTTTTTCATCTTCTCCCAACATTCCTGGAAAATTTGGTGGATTTTTTTGTAAATATCTGTGAATCACATTCACGTGTCTTTCATATAATATAATTCCCAGCAAAACACGAGACATTGAGCCATTGTTGGTTCAATGTTGGTCCACCATCTACGACGCTGGTTGAACATTGAACCAACAATGGCTCAATGTCTCGTGTTTCCTGGGAAGCGGTAGCCAGCTATGAAGGGCCTGATTTAATCTCGTTTTGCTGAAAAAAAGTTAGGATGATCTTAACTTGTTAAGACAAAACAGCCTGAAATAGTTTGTTCGCACATGCGTTACTACAGACAAGAACAATAAAGTTTAAAATGTGGTTTTAAAATGTCGTTTTGTCTGTGACTTTTAATGGCTACTGTCCACTAAATTTGGCTACAAGTTTTTTCAATCTCGCTCAAATTTTGGCTACAATTTTTTTGAGGTCAGATCGGCCACTGGATCGCTATGGTTTGTTTCAACACCTCTTTCTTTAGGCCACCCTTGGCATTCCAAGGTCAAATTAATTCGATTAACATTTTCCAGGTTCCAGTCCTCCTTGCCATCTTCACTACAGAATGTAATTGGTAGGCTAAAAAAGACTCACTAACATGAAATCCTAATGCCATTATCTCGCTCTCAGCACCCTTCGGGTGCTATGGTTCCACACACTGTTTATACATAGCCGAGTAAACAACGTCTCTGGGCGAGCGCAGCGAGCCACAGAGCCGTGAAACTAGTATCCAAGTGGCTTTGATACCAACTATAAATTACTCTTCTGGACTTAATCTGAGGAGCTATGGCCAATCTAACATCATCTTGCTTATAATAAATATATTTTCTTACATATCTGTGATTCTTGAGCTGATATGTGACATATTGGACCTGAATTTAGATAAAATACAACTACAATTCACGACGATATAGTTTGCATCAACCTTCGCCAGTGCGACATGAGCGACATCTATGTGAGGAGAATTCGTCCGCTGAAGGCGCATGCTCGGACCGCCTTAAAGTTGTTGATCAACACAAAAACACGTGCGTGAAGCACAAGAAAAACGGCAGATACCACGTTCGATGACGTCATCTATCACGTGCGATGACGTCATCTCACAAAATCTCGCGTTTCCACCCACTTCACCTGAGATCACTTGGTAGCCTCAAGTGTAGTTTCGGATAAATAACATGAATATAAACTTACTTTCCCTTTCTAACAATAAAAAATCTTCACATATATGCGTCAAATATGGTAGTGAAGACGTGTACACTGCAGGTAAGTCAGCGAATTGTGATTTAACCCCGAACTGGGCACAGTTTATTTCTGTGGCAAGACAGCGGCTGTACACAATTCAGCACCGTAGGCCGATCAGCGCTATGTTTATACACAAAATTACAAAACCAGTTATGTAAAGCACAGAACTGCAGGGTTCTCATTGATTTTACAAAACCATTTGCCTATATTGACATATCAGCACTGTACTATAGATTACTGAGCAGAGGAATAAGACGGCAATTTTGTTTAATGTAATAAAGAGTATGTTTTCCAAAGCTGAGTGCCATGTAAAATGGGATTCGTGCTCCAGCGAGATATTAACAAGCTAATTTGGTGTCCGGCAAGCTGGTATGCTCGACCCCAAATTATTTACATAATATACACAGGAAATATCCAAATCATTTGAATCAAGGTCATGGTATCCCTGTATACACTTTATTCATTGTATAGTTGTTATTTGCAGACGACCTTGTCCTTTTTTCAGGTTCTGTTAATGGATTGCAAAAGCAATTAACTTACTTAAGTATAAGTATGCTTCTCTGTGGCATATCATAGTCAGCATTCCTAAAACAAGTTATCATTTTTACCAAACGCCATACGTCAGAATGTGACAACTGCTACTATGGTGATAACGTAATCACTGTGGTTAAGCGGTGGAAGTAACTGGAGTTACCATTAGCAAAAAATGGCTGACACGGCTACCGATTCGTTTACATTTTCATTTATTTTGTGTAGTTTAACGTTCTCTTTTGCTCCATCGATTTGTAGGTGGATTAATATTATTTAACTGGACAAAATGGACATCGTGTTAACATCAAATTGTCAATAATTTTCCCGTAATCGGTAATCTAAATTTGTTCAATGGGAATGGTAACTGTCAAGCGTGTTGCTGGTAACTGCAATACTCAATGATATCATGCTACTGGTATCTGACAAATTATGTTGCTGGTAACTGATACTTTATTTATTGGAAAGTTTCCAATGGTGCATCAAGGAGACTCTCAAATTTCGGACAACTGTAAAGAAGTGCTTTAAAGGGAAGGGAATTAATTTTTTCGTGGATATAAAGCTGAAGGATTACATTTTGTTGAAAAAAAATCAGTCCTGCTGATTGCAAAATCAATTGTGTTGTTCCATCAGCCTGCTTTTAGATAAACACTCGGCAGTATAGTAGAGATCGTGTATAGATGATCTCTGGTACACTATTAGTCAATAGTTGTGATAGGCCTACACGACGCTCTATTAGGACCCATCAATTACCATTAGCTTAGGAGCCCTATTGAATTTTGACCAAGTGCTGACGTAAAACGTAAAATTCCAAAATGCCTGCCTTTTTAACCAAGGTCAAATAATAAATTGATATAATTTTCGATAGAATATAAGCTGATTCATGATTTTGGTATGTACCATATGGTTTTCAGGTATTAGTCCAGGAGCAGGGACACCAAAAAAAAAATTCGTTCAACCGGCGGACTATCTTGAATCTGAATTGACAGAGTGGTGGAATGAACCTTCGGCAACAACCCCAGGTAGTATGTATGAACAAATTGTGGTATCAGTTTTTTTGTACAACACATTTTCTAACATAGGGGGTGTTTTTCGCTATGTTCGTCAAAGTGCAGGTCAAGCTCGGAAAATAGCCATATCTTTGCAATGAATGGAACAATTCTTACACTTTTGGTATCACTACACTCAGTATTAGCTTATCTAACTTTTGGGTCCTTCTGGCCTTAGATTAGATTGTGTATTGTGATAATATAACAACTTACATCAAGTCACATCTCAATCATAAATACGCTATGGATTTTTTTCCTAAATCTTTACAAGGAATGAAGCAGAAATTAGACTAAGCGTATTGGCTAAAAATGCATTATATGACCAAAATAAAAAATGCTTCGGGAAAAAAGTAAGAGCAAATTTGATTCCATAGGTGTAACTTTAATGGGAATGAGCTCACTTCATGTTGCGTATGGTCCTGGTGATTATTGATATCTTCTGGTGGTCATTGAGACCACCCACATCTGTTTAGATTTAGGGGGTGGAATTACCTAAACGTCTGTCGCTGATGTTTTAGTTTATCAATGTACACATGGGAATTCAATTCCCGTTACAATGATATATTGGGATAAATGGAGTTAATAACCCTTGGTTACTCTGGGGACTATCTGACCCGAGGATAGCGGAGCTGTGCGAAATGCCACGGAGTTTCAGCATTATATTGCTTAAAATTGACTACAATTTTTTTTATTATATTACAAGTTACAATGCCACTTAAATTACCATTTGTGCCGAAAAATGACGCAAAACAATAATTTATTACTACCTATGTTCAAGTGAAAACAATTATGTCATTTTACCAATACTATTTTGTGCTAAAATGTTAGGTAATGCTATTAAATCGACAGAATATAATATTATCGTTTATATATTGCATAATAATTGCGGAATGTGACAATATAATGTCAGGATATAGTTTCATATTTTCAAAAGGTGATATTGTGATGACAGCATATGGGATGGTACTAATAAGACATGAGAAAACTCTGACTATAGTTTGCCAAATGGATTGGTATGTCAGGATTGGCATGACAATTTTGGGATATAGTATATTGGGGCTAGAAGAAAAAAGCCATATAATGAGAAGTTATATCGCCATAGTGCTCAGATATGACAATATTGTGTCAGTATATTGCATTATAATACCAAGAGTATGACAATAAGCTGTCCTAATACAATAAATGTCTAAATGTGCAATGCCAATGATAGGGTATGACTTTATGATAATAAGATGTCAGGAAATAAAGTTGACTTTTAGGTTGTTTTATTTTAATGTCAGGATGCGGCACAGTATTGTAATACATGCTATCAAACTCATAAGTCAGGATATGACATTTTTATATAGGGACATGACAGTATAATATAAAATAAATGGGGATAAAACTTCAAGGAATGGCATCTATATGCTGGAATAGCATTTCAATATATTGCATTGTACATGTATTTTTTAAATTTTATAATTAGTATGTTATGATAGTTAATTATATATCTAGAATTATTTAATTTTAATTTTGTGATAATTTATACAGTATAATATCAGGATCTGGTCATGCCAGTACAGCATATTCTTATTTTATAATAATTAAAGCATTAAATGAGCGGTTATTACACAATAATGTCAGATTATATAACATCATGTTGTCAAGATTATCTTCGTTGTCAGAATATGACATTTTAGTGCAGTTAGGTGTTGAGATAATGACGGTTTACCACATGAAACTTTTTTATGTGTCATTTATTGTCAGGGTGCAATATTTTGATATCATCATATATTTTTGCAAGACAGGATATAGCTACATTATTTTAAAATCACTGCATTATACAGGAAATGTCAGGATATGACAATATAAAGATGTCCTGGATAGCCTATTTGGCGGTACTCGACTCTGAGGGATATTCTATATACGGTATGACATATTACCCATGTCCAATATATGATAATATAATGTCGGTATATGTCATTTTAATCACATATATTATCCACATGTCATCAAAAGCTAGGATTTGGGAGCATATATTTAAATATGGGACTATAATCCCAAAATACAACATTATAATATATAGATATGACAGCGCAATGTAAAAATCTAAAATCACAAGTATGTATTATGATACATCGCACCATAATGACAGTATATCATGCATATGGCGATATAATTTCAAGATATGGCATTATTTTCTCAAGATGACATTTTGTATTGTTGGGATATATCATAATGGCAGCACAATATGCCAAGATGTTGTCCTACAGTCAGTGTGGGACTATGTCGTGATCTGTTATGAAGATTCTGTTAATCCGAAATAGGCTTTCCTAAATGCTTGAGAAATACATTCCGCACACCCTTTAAATACTACGTATCTCTGTGTTGCGGTTCGGCGACTATGGTTATTGGAAAGGCAATTCGTGGGTAGGCCTAATCATTATATCCCGCTGATGAGATATTTTACATCCCAGATTACCCTTTTCAATCCAATATAATTCATATGTTTTACACAAATTAGAAGGTTTCCACTACGAATATGCCCATTCCAAGCGAAGGGTAGCGTAATTTGAATTGTGATATTTATCTTCAAAATAAAATCATGCAAGCAATTAAAAAGTGAATTATTATCCCACTTTTGACAATCTTTTTCGGGAATTGTTGTGCTTGCCAATCACATCGGAAAAGGCAAACAATAGACTTGATAGTTAGAGATAAATATATATCCACCAAATATAGCTCACTGTTTCAACTCGCATGGTCTGTCATTGGACTGCAGTGTTGTGATACATGATTAGTGCTTTTGAATGGATCATTAATTAAACTTAGAAGCATGCAGTAGGAAAAGGCAATTACCTATGTTAAGGTAGACTACATGGCTAATATATTGTGTTCAACTTCAAGTGACTTGTAGGCCTATAAACTGTATGTATTTATAAGAACAAGGCCGATTATTTGAAATTATATTGTTATTTGACACATACACGAATACATTTGTTGTGTGAGACTATTATAGACGCAATCGATTGTCCTACCGACTAGTAATCATTGACTTGCCAACACCCCACAATCTTTTCATTAAATAATTTCTAAGTCACAAAATGCCAACTAAAGCATGGAACAAGGATATAATGGCTGAGCCATCAGACGAAAAGATATATGTGGATTACAAAGACGAAGAAAGGACAATTCCTTGCGCAGCCAAGTTTAAAACTGATATATATAATAAAATCCCCAAATGGATGCTAGCTCATAAGTCGTTATATGACAACGATGCTGTTAGCGGTAAGACTTCCGATCATGATGATAGCCACGTCGCCAGTAAACCACCTAGGTCGAACATTGAATGGGAAAATAAACCGAATGGAGTCAGACAACTTAGAATTAAGGAGACATCGAAAAAAAACTGATTGTAAAATTTCATCTGACAACTGGCATTTTTTTAGCCCAAGGGGAACAATGTATGCAATGGGCAATGACTGACGTCGCCATTATGAAGCAGAATATGGGTGTATGTATATTAACTAGTGATAAGTCTGATAATTTAGATGCATACGAAGACATGTGTACTGAAAACACACATCAATTTTGCTGAGATGACCGAATGTACCACGCCAATCACTGTATCGCCTCAGCCTGTGGATGCTACCAGGCTACCACACACACCAATTATGTTAGATGCAAGTACAGTGGATACAAAACTCAAGCAAAAATTGAAAACATCTACACACAAAGTGAAATCTTTCTGAATAAATTTTCCAAACACGAACACCAAATAGACACTTTACAAACAGCATATACCAAACTACTTGAAGAGACAGCTGTAAATAATGAGAATGTTGAAAATAAAATAGATAATTATCTGAAAAGTGTAAAAGAAATGTTTCAGAAAATCAATGAGAAAATGGTCACAGAAGAGTATATAGCTAGAAAATTGAATGAAGAAACAACTACTATTGAGAAATGTATCATAGATAATCTCAACACTACTAAAGCAGAAACAACAATCATAAATAACATAATGAAAACAATAAAATGAAAGAACGGCTTACCTCACTAAAACATGAAAAATCAAATTGTGAAAAAAAATGTCAAGAACATAAGATGGAGATAAGACGACTGAAGGGAATTTTAACAGAGATAAAAAAGACAAAACCCCCACAGAGCAAGTTACTGTAGACAGAGAAATTAAACAATCTATGTCTGAATCTCACTCTGAAAATAATGATGATTATGTTTCTGATCGTAATTTAGAGGATGAAACTCCAACAGAACCAAAACAGTACAAATCTCGCAGATCAAACACTACACAGTTGTACCAACCTGTACAAAACACAGAAGACAGTAGGCCTATACCTAGTGACATCAAAGTGATAATGTCCTGTGATTCAATACCAAAACATGTCGATGCCAACAAGTTATGTGGTTATAGATCAACTAAAATAATACGCAGTGGTAGCATGGCTAAAGCATGTGAATTGGCAGTGAACTAGCCCCCTTCTTCTGAACTAGAAGTTTTTATTACTCACCAAGGTGTCTGAGATGCCCTTGATTGGTGTTACGTCTAAACAATTATCACTAGATACGAAACATCTTATGAGAGAAGCAGAAAGAAAATTTTCTAATGCTAGAATCGCTTTTTCTGAAATCTTACATGTGGGGAATAACACAAACAGCAATGTGAATATAACAATTGATGAAGTAAATAATGAGATGGTGAGGTATTGTCAGAGTAATGACAAGTATGTATTCATTGGTCATAAGATGCTGCAGCAGCGCGATGATTTATACGAAGTTCACTGTCACATCAATCGTGATGGTACACGTGTCTTCGTGGCGGACATTCACAGACATTTACGTCCAACCAGCCAGAACAGTGCACGAGATGGCCAACAAAGGCATACCGAACATAAACCATATGGCAGACCACGTCAATCACCATCGATGAACACCAGTACAGGTAGCAATAACATTAGATCTCTTATAGACATCTTGGTCACAGGCCTAAGATCAGCCGCAGATGTTTATGCATAATCCGCAGCATTTCATTTGATAACCCCAAGACACCCGTGGTGAAAACATATTAAAAACTGGATGTAACGAAACATATAAGACACTGTATATATAACATGTTTAAGACATTGTTATAATCTTTTTTTATAATTTTTTTTTATGTTTTTACTTTTTTTTACGTGCTAGGTACACCTGAGAATTGTAGCTATCTTGATATAGACATGTTGGTCGCGTATCACTGTATATAGACATGGTGATCACAGGCCAATATCAGCCGCAGATGATTATGATTAAGACTAATTTGCAGCACCTCATCTGATTTCCCGTTGTGTGTGTATAAATGTATATATATGTGTATGTGTATATGTATGTATATGTATGTGCATATATATGTATGTATGTGCATATATATATGTATATATATATATATATATATATATATATATATATATATATATATATATATATATATATATATATATATATATATGTATGTATGTATGTATATGTATGTGTGTGTATATGTATGTGTATATATGTGTATGTATGTGTATGTATGTGTATAGGTGTGTATGTATATATTAACACATATTATATGCATGTAACACAATTTATAAGACAAATATGAGACATGCGCTTTAATTGTCATATACTGTCCATGTTAATTAGTTTTTCCTTGTTATGTACACAAGAAAATGTAACTATTTTTGGTAATGTTGTAATGTTCGCCATGTACCTTTCCATTAGCATAGGTTATATTCAAATATCCATATTAGCAATGAATGAAACGCTTACTATAGGAAGTATGAATATACAAGGAGGAATTGCATGATTTTATTAGTTTAGTTAAGTGTTACGATATTTTTTGTATTTAAGAAAGTTGGCTAGTGGAGAGTCAGGATATCAGTCTACCAGGGTTTAGCTACTAGGAATGATAGAAAAAAACGGAAAAAAGCTTCCTTGAGGGGATCTGGTGGAGTAATAGTATTATTTAAAAATAACATCTGCAAAGGATTAACCAAAATACATAGTTCTTTAAAAGAAACAGTCTGGATTAAACTGAATAAGCATACGTTTCTCATGGAACAAGACTGTTATCTTTGCTGCACATATCTCCCACCTCTCAATTCTAATCATACGGGTAATGATAAAACAGTGTTCACTGATCTAGAAAGATAAATTAGCAGGTTCTCTGCTAAAGGTAATATCATTCTTCTTGGTTACCTTAATGCCCGGACGGGCTATCTGCAGGAAATTAATTTTAATATAGATCACACTTCGGTGACTGAAATTGACATTGAAAAGACAAGTTATACATACCGAGAGAATGAAGACACGACTATTAATGTATATGAAAGCTTTTGAAACTTGCTAATGAAGCTAATTTAATAATAGCAAATGGTAGAACCATAGGGGATCTGAATGGCAGATGGCAGCCTACGAGTAAACAGTAATACAAACAAAGTTGTGAACAAAAATCCTATAATATATTTCAATGAAGTAGCCGATGCTAAAAGAAATTTTAGGAGATCTCGTAGACAATACACAAAAGATACAACGAATATTGAAAGACGCATTGCTTTTCTAAGGATGAAAAGAGCATATAAAAAAAATATTTATGCAGCTAGAAATAAGCTGAAAGAGAAAGAAATAAACCATCTAGTCTCTATATCTAAGGGTAATTCAAGTAAATTTTGGAAAGGCATAAAACGATTAACTTGTAGGAAAACGTACGATTAAGATATTATAAGTTCAAATGAATGGGTTCATTATTTTAAAGCCTTGTTTAATCCTGATGACGAAGAGTATTATGATAATAATTTTCTCCAATATGTGAAAGCTGCATTACCTTCTATTCAAAAACAAATGGAAATATGTGGCCCACTAGATGATGAATTTTCGATCGATGAAATCATGCATGCCACTAAACAGTTGAAATCGAAAAGCTGTGGAATAGACTCCATATCTAATGAGATGTTCGAAAATGTCCCACCCGTATTTTTAGAACTTATACGCTCTGCATTTAATGATATACTATGTAAGGGTATATATCCCAAAATGTGGAATACAGCTATCATCACACCGATTCATAAACGTGGTGATAAAATTGATACTAATAACTATAGAGGGATATCATTATCAAGCTGTTTTAGCAAATTGTTCAACCTAATGACAAACAAACGCGTCCAGCATTTTTTACCATGCAATGATATTATTGTTAAAAACCAATGTGGTTTCAGAAATGACCACCGTACAGAAGATACTCTTTTTATAATAAATACTATTCATCAAAAGTATGTTCACAAAGATGGAAAACGTTTATATATGGCATTTGTAGATTTTCGAAAATACTTCGATACTATTAACAGAAAATTATTGTTATACAGATTAATTGCTTGTGGTATTACTGGGAAGATATATCACACATTAAAACATATGTATGCTGATCGTAAATGTCATGTTAGAAATAATAATGGTTTATCAAAGTCATTTAGCAGTAATTGTGGTGTTATTCAAGGTTGTACTCTTAGTCCTACCTTAGCTAATTTATTTCAAAACAACTTGCATGATATTTTTGATTCAGAATGTTACCAGATATGTTTGGATGGCCAGTCATTCAGTTCTTTATCATTTGCAGATGATTTGGTCTTAATTTCAACTAGTGCAAATGGCTTACAAGTATGTCTTAATAAACTAGAAAATTACTGTAAACGATGGCGATTGTCAGTAAATGTGAAAAAAACAAAGATAATGACTATGTCGAAACGAAATTATATAGCAAAGAAAAACTTTCATATGCTTAACTATTGTCCCGAAAAAGTTAATACTTATAAATATTTGGGTTTAATCATCAGTTCCGATGGGAAATTTAAAACTTGTGTCAGTGATAGAATAAACAAGGCTAAAAGGGCAAAAAATATGACAAATCTGAACATGAAAACAAGGCTAAAAGGGCAATGTTTATTATATTACAAGCTCTTATGGTGTCCGGTTGTGTCTCACCTAGATTAAACATGACTGTATTTGATAAACAGATAATTCCAATTTTATTATACGGTTGCCCTATATGGGGTTCATATAACAAGGTTGATATACATTATGATAAACATTTATTTGAAAGAGTCTAAACAGATTTCTGTAAAAGAACTTTAAACATCACAAATAGATGTAGCAATGTTATTGCAAGAGGAGAATTTGGTAGATATCCTCTTTCTAATATTATTTATAGCCGTATGATTAAGTATTGGTGTAGACTGGAATCAGGCACTAAAAATATTTTGTTAAATGCAGCCTATAAAAAATCGAAAATTGTAGGAACTGATTGGATTAATAAGATATCTTCATTATTATGTCGTAATGGTTATGCAATTGTGTTTGAAAATCCACAGTCAGTTAATTTAAATACGTTTTCAAAATATTTTCAACAACGAGTAAATGATCAATATGAACAATACTATCAATCTTATATGAGGGATTCTATAATTTTATGCATCAGTGATGATAATTTCCTTGATATATGAGATTGTCTGAATATTGTCAAAAATTTAAACACATGTCAACTTAGCTTTGTTTATTGACATTGCGTTGTCAGCAGAGCTTAATTTCAATTTTAAATGCTTATTTTTATCAATTAAAAATTTTCTTACCGTTATGGAGAGACTAATCTACCGTTATGGAGAGACCAATTTATGTTACGGAGTAATCTTCAAACCTAAATTTCTCAGTGACCCTTCTACAAAAGTATATCATATTTAACAAGTAGTTGAACATGGCTATTATAATGTTGATCACTTAATTTAGAAAGAATCACTTTATGACAATAACCCTTAAATAATGAAATAAGAATTACTCTCCGTTACGATTATTGTCGTTATGGAGAGTAATAATAACGAACATTGTCTCTCCATAACGACAATTATTCCTGTTATGGAGTGACAATAAACAAATACTAAATATCGATGCTAACACAATTTAAAAGACAAAAAGAAAAGTTACTATTTCAACAAGTGTCACTTGTTGGTTAAAATACTAAATTCATAAAGGTTTATAGCTATTTTTAAATGAGTAAAAGGGTAATTTGTGACCACTTTTTCTCTCCATAACGTTTTTATTTTTGTTATGGAGAGACAGAAAATACGCGTTATGGAGAGACGGTTTTTTTACTAAATCGTGCATAGCATCTATGTATTATGCTATACTATAGTTATTTTTGTTTTTTCAAATGAGGTTATAGTAGGCTTGGAGGTTGTAGGGTGCTTGAAAGTTTTATTGCAGTATTTATGTGTAAAAAATCGCGTTATGGAGAGACGTTGAATTAAAATACTCGCCCAAAAACTTGCACAGACCTTACATTATTTCTAAACAAAACACATTTATTATACATTTTTTTCACGATTTACTGCATTTAGGTCTCGCGCAACTGTTTTGCACCAGACAAGTGATATTTTGGTCAGAAAAAGTATAAAAATTACCTAAAAACTATAAGCGTTACGGAGAGTCGCTGCAACGTGGGACAGACATAAATTGCATAAAAAGTGGTAAAATAATAAAATTATTTTAAAAAACTTGTATATAATCTTATAGATAGTGTTGTGCACTACCATTATATCAGAAGCAAATATAATATATAATACAGGAAGTCTAGAATAAATCGCCTGTTCATGTGAGATTTAGAATGTGGGACAAGGCTTTTTGGCTACAATTGGCTAAATTTACATAATATTTCTTTCAAAAAATACATTTTTGTTAGGATTTTTTGAGTTTTCATATTGCTATATTGTAAAATAAAGGTCATTCATTGCATTTATGTAATCAAATTAAATCAAGATATTCAATAATAAATATTACAAGGTGCGGACAGTGCTGGAGCCTAAAATTATAGAATCCCTCATATAAAAGAATCCCCGAGATTTGATATTGTGAAACTGGTTTTCAAAAAATGTAAATTTTGCAATTATCTAGACGTTATAAAATCTAGTAAGATTAGATGTATATTTTCAAGGTTAAGAACAGATAGCAGCTTACTAGAGGTAACTAGAGGTCGATTCAGAAATGTACCCAAAGAAGATCGATTATGTATATGTAAAAAGAGTATAGAAGATCCGATACACTTTATCTTACATTGTGAAAGATATAAAGATTATAGAGATTTATTTGTAAAAAATATGACAAATCTGAACATGAAAATTGAAAAGAACTATCCTAATAAAATTATACAACTATTGTTCAATTATGAAGTGAACGCTGAGGTTTCGCGGCACTGTCTAAATTTGGTCAAAGATATTTATGCATCACAAAGTGAGGTGTAAGAATTACGGTTTAACAGTTAATAATTATATTTCTACATGGCTTTACCTAGCGATGATATCAGTATAATTTAAATCTGTCTATACGGTTTTACAGTTAATAATTATATATCTACATTGCTTTACCTAGCGATGATATCGGTATAATTTAAATATGTCTATGTTGTTAAATGAGTTTGATGGGTACACGTGTGTGTACTAACTTCAGTATGTTGATGTCCTGACATTGTATTGGCTGAATAAACTTGTCTTGTCTTGTCTTGATTTGTCTTCTTTCTTTTTTTCGCATCAGGAGCGGTATTTGTGAACATGAGTGTTTTTCTACGAAAACAAACGGGACTGGCCCAGGCTAAAATCATCAAAAAATCGGTGATTTTATTTCGGGTTCTTAACATGACCATATGATGTAAACATGTACATAGACTAGAATTGCAATTTTTGTGCTGCGCATTCATCAGTTAGACTAGATATAGAGACGAAATTCCCGCATTTCCTATTTTTGACATGGTTGTCAATAATTAGAAATCAGGAATTTCGTCTCTATATCTAGCCTAACTGGTGAATGCGCAGCACAAAAATTATAAAAAATTGCAGTTCTAGTCTATGTACATGTTTACATCATATGGTCATATTAAGAACCCGAAATAAAATCACCGATTTTTTGATGATTTTAGCGTGGGCCAGCCCCTATTGCCCCGTTTCTAATGCATTTGGAAAGGCCTACATATGGTTGCACGGTTAAATTAATAACCATATTATTTTGGCTTTTCTTTTTTATATTGACTAATTTTATTTTTGAAAACTGAATTAACGCTAGGCTATCCACATGTACATGTCCGAATGTTCTACTATTTTCTCCAGGCCGGTGCACGATGTTCAGACCCACCAGGGGAAATTGTACCTCCTGTCAAACTAGCGACGAAGCGCATGAAGGGTGTAGAGTTTTTTTAACCCTCGCCCTTAGTCCCGGGAAGCCTCATGTGGATTAACAATTTGGGTTGTACATACCACCATTCAATCTTATTTCAATATTATTCTTGAGCAAAGTGGGCACCAGCAGACTAAATGGCATAACATATACACTGATTTATGTGCACATGGTTTGAGTAATGATCGTTCAAGTAGTCATTACAAGTGGTTCTAGCTAGAAAAAAATTGAAGGTGTTAGAACATATTAAATATCATACCGCTAGATTTTAAATGGTCTAGAAAATAAAATTAAACCTTATTTAAAAAATGACACCTTTTCTTCGAATCAGCATTGATAATTATGTTACAATTAAAAAAACTATTTTTGAATTAAATTTAAATAACATCTTTTGATTCAGATACAAACAGGTCGACGGTATCTATTTGGCTCCAAGTTATTTATTTTAGACATTTTATTTAACCCTTTGGTCGTCAATCTATTTAATCGTTTTTAATTTTGATCAGCACACATAACTGTAAAAAAATAACAACACACTTAATGATGTGTTTTGAAGTAACTATAAATAACTTGAAGCAGGTCCAAATTCAAATTAGACTTTGTGCTTAAAGGGTTAATTTACATTTATTTATATACTTATATATAAATATACTAAATTTACTTTTATCAACACTTAGGAACTCATATGTGCAGCACAATATATAATCTAGCAATACTGTCATTTGCAGTATTAGCAGTTTCAAAATATACAGTAAAAGGTAAGCTATTTTACCCCAATTCATTTTTGTCCTACAATGATATTTTGTTCCACATTAATCTTTTCGAGCATTTTTTTCAATGGTACTCAGTCTAACTATGCAAAATATATTTGACAAGGCATAAATGAGAAGGTATGACATTACACGGTGTTATCTGAACGATCCCTTCAATTTGATGTGCCATGGTAAGGCGGCTATTTTTAAGTAATCAAAAATATCAAACTTCCAGATGTTAAAGGGTTTAAAAAAAAACAATTCAGCCTTTTTTTAAACATTACACCCTATTTTGTCAATTTCAAATCAATGTATGTTACAATTAATAAATTATTATTGAAATAAACTCGAATTTCATCTTGTGAAAAATTCTCAAACACCTTTTTAGTCAGTTCTAAATTACTTCTTCCGGACAACTTTTCAGAAGGTTACCCGGTCTCAAAAGAAAGGTAATATATTTATCTTTAAAATGAGACCAAGAAACATAATTGTCATGAGAGCTAGGTGAACTTTGTTATTTAGGCCCCTTTTGAAATATAGCCCTAGTAGTGGACGAAGATGACTACTTGGTATAATTATTCAAGCTTGAAAGCGTCATACCGACACTGATTTACTGCTTATCGAAATGCTCATGTGTCCTTTATCTGGTTATCAGATGTCTGCCATGTTTTAAATGAATGACCCAATGTTGGCTTATCAACTGCGATGCAGGCACAACATTTGTCTTACGTCCTTGATAAGTATGCCAACACATATATCCAGTGAACAGTTGGTTTTATATATTATATTATTGTACTATATAATTTTAATTAACTTATTTGTTTGACAGGCCTTGTGGAATATGAACATGAATATTGCTTTACGTCGGTTTCTGCACAATCATGGCAATATCGCGACAGAAGGAAGCCCAAAGCTGGTGTTTTTGTCGCAGACAGATTATTTATTTCAACCCGGCTCGGCGGCTCACTAAAAATTTGAAATTTAATTGGGCCTACATGTTTATATAGAAAAGTTCTTGAGATAAATTATTTATTTCATGCAGAGTCGGTCCGAAATTATTGATTTCAGAAATAGTAGGCAGCCGTGCCCCTTCCCCCCCCCCCCCCCGGAAAGTGAATGGTGGCCCCCTTATAACTTCCAATCAGACCCCGTTCTTGCAATTCTGAATCTGCCCTGAATCCAACGTAGGCATTTGTGTTTGTCTGTGAATGTAACGTTACAAGCTATAGAGCCATATTATGACTGGACATTGTGTTACTATATACACAACAAATCGATAGTACGGGTAAATGTGTTGCGTCCACGTTGTCGGCTTCAACAGTGAATGAATATTGGATGGGCTTCTCTTGTGGAACTTGGGGGAATCCCCTCGATCTCTATCTCAGTTAACACAATATTGGGCCAATGTTGGCCCATCGTCTACTATATCGGCCTAGCATTGACCTAGCATGGGATCTATGTGTCAGGTTTGATATGTCTTTTAGCTGTAATCATTGTGTTCAGTATCTGAATCCAATGAGATAAGGCGCAATATAAATATATTGTGAACATATTGTGAACATACTATCTAACGTTCAGTCAACACGATATTCCGGTTGAATGGATGGCGGCCCAATGATTACGACGATGGCCCATCGCCAATTCAACGCTGGGCCAACGTCAACTGCGATTGTCCATCACCAAACCAACAATAGTTCAAGAAAGGTATATTGTGTTTATTGTGTCTCACCTAGCAAACACGACACATCTACCCAATGTTTGACCAATGGTGGCCCACCGTCTACGACGCTGGGCCAACATTGAACTATTGTGTTTATTGGGTCTCACCCAGCAAATACGACACATCTACCTAATGTTTGACCAATGTTGGCCCACCGTCTACGACGCTGGCCCAACATTGGTCAAAGCTGGGTAGATGTGTGGTATTTGCTGAGCTGGGTACGGTATGAGTAACGTCAATAATCACACCGTTAGAGTTCAGTAACCCGCCTGTACAGGTTGATAACCATCTTATATTATCAGTGATAGATCATTTTGAGTTTGGGGCGGATCGTCAGGACCGGGAGTGAAAAGCTACCAAATCTGAGAAAGGTAAGATAATAAGATAATAATAATAATAAGGTTGTACCTAGGTCTTATGGGCCTACGTTGAGCCGTGCTGTTGAAATAGGGTTTAATTGTGATTTGACACAGTTAGGACACTGTATTATGATGCCCTGCGAATTATACCATGAAATACCTGAATCTGTTCATATGACCTCTCCTGCGAAATACATATATAGCCATTCTAGTACAAGCGTTTTTGACCAACTAAACCATAATGCGACTCTTTGGTAGGCACGACACCGAAGTTGGCAATGATGCGATTTTCATACAGCACATATACTTCATTGTTATATATATTATGAGGTACACAGTCATCACCTATCAGCGTAACATACTGCACGATAACAACACATCTAGACTTATAGTCAAAGAGATAACCCAACGGGCAATTTAATATTGTTTCAACGTTGAAACAACGTTATACAGCAACGTCGAAATAACGTTCAAAATTGATTCCATTTGAAAGTTCAAACGACATAGAAATTGCATCCAATAAAATACTTCAGAATATTAATGATGAAACAACAACAGCGTTCAAATAACATCATCAATCAAGTATTGCTGAAACGTTGAAATATTAATGTTGGATTGACGTTGATATATTAGTGTTGATTCAACATCGCAACAACGTGTGTGACCAGATGTAAAAATTGGCAAGCACTGTATATATTAACCATTTTATCATTTTCTTAGCATTCAACTGATTATCATGAATTAGGAAAGATACACATATAGCAGTCTAGGTTTAAGGTGACACGCCCAAAGTCTATCATATGTTACGATCCTATTCTTACTTACAGTATAGGTGTAGCGTGACACACCCGCAGTCACAACCCTATTATACTTAATCCATTTAATTGAAAACTGAATAGTATAGTCAAGCACAACCAAGCACGTTTGTAACTAACATATTATTGTAGGCCTACTATAATATGTTAGTTACAGACGTGCTTGGTTGTGCTTGACTATACTATTCAGTTTCCAAATAAATGGATTAAGTATAATAGGGTTGTGACATGGCAAGTATTGCATGAATGTTGGCCAGCACCGGCGATGGTGGTGGAAGGAATACACGTCAAAGCTATATTTGGGACTTAGACAGCGGAAGAAATGGTTATAATCGCTTGGTTGCAAATTTCTTATGCCGATAAGTATTTTTTACTTTGCTTCTTGAACCATCATAAACCTAATGTAATATTTGGAAAGATGCTGAGATGTTTCCTTCTGCAGATACGTGGAATAATGTTTAGATATGTTTGGGAGAAACGATGTCTGATATCTATTCTGCTGCAGCAGATGGGTTTAAGTTAGGGACCATCTCAACAGCTATCTGGACACAGCGTAGGTCGCTCACAGAAACATAATTCCGCTTACCATCCACACATACGCTGTATATTTGAGGCGGTCCCTCTCATGCATCTGTTTGGAAGTCGACTTGTACCATTTGCTATGACACAGCTTCTGATTAGGGTTACTGATAGCTAGCGGTTTGCTGTGCTGGGTAACATTAAAAATAAGCTCCATATGGCGAAACCGTGACTTGTCATGTAATCAGTGGATATGTAGATCCTGTAACCATGGTAACTGGACTGCATTTGTATACATTTATCCCACCGTTTAAAGGGTAGCTTACAATCTGAAGTAAGGATTGGTCAAGGGAGAAAATAAAATAATAATAATCTGCACTTTGCGTAATAGAGAGTTAGCTATTATGTTGTTTAAATTAATTCATCCATGTATGTATCAGGTAGAGGGTGAATATTATTTTTTTTTAGTGGGGTGTGTGTACACTTTACTTTGATTTTGTCAGTTTGACGTAAAGTTTGAATTTTACTTTTAGTATTGAGTGCGTGAACATACTTTGTCAGATTCATGCATAGTCTGAATTTTAATCATTAGTCAGGTGTGTGTAAAACCATCCCTTTGACTTTGTCAGACTGATATACAGTCTGAATTTAGTCGGGCGTGTGTAAACAAACATCCCTTTGACTTTTTCAGACTCATGTGGAGTCTGAATTATTTTTAGTCGAGAGTGTATGAACATCCCTTTGACTTTGTCAGACTCATAATGAGTCTGAATTTATTTATAGTCGGGCGTGTGTTAACATTCCTTTGACTTTGTCAGATTCATGTGAATTCTGAATTTTTATTTATAGTCGGGAGTGTGTAAGCATTCCTTTGACTTTGTCAGATTCATGTGAATTCTGAATTTTTATTTTTAGTCGGGAGTGTGTAAGCATTCCTTTGACTTTGTCGGATTCATGTGAATGCTGAATTTTTATTTTTAGTCGGGAGTGTGTAAGCATTCCTTTGACTTTGTCGGATTCATGTGAATGCTGAATTTTTATTTTTAGTCGGGAGTGTGTAAGCATTCCTTTGACTTTATCGGATTTATGGGGAGTTTGAATTTTATTTTTTAGTCGGGAGTGTGTAAGCATTCCTTTGACTTTGTCAGATTCATGTGAATTCTGAATTTTTATTTTTAGTCGGGAGTGTGTAAGCATTCCTTTGACTTTGTCGGATTCTTGTGAATGCTGAATTTTTATTTTTAGTCGGGAGTGTGTAAGCATTCCTTTGACTTTGTCAGATTCATGTGAATTCTGAATTTTTATTTTTAGTCGGGAGTGTGTAAGCATTCCTTTGACTTTGGCGGATTCATGTGAATGCTGAATTTTTATTTTTAGTCGGGAGTGTGTAAGCATTCCTTTGACTTTGTCGGATTCATGTGAATGCTGAATTTTTATTTTTAGTCGGGAGTGTGTAAGCATTCCTTTGACTTTATCGGATTTATGGGGAGTTTGAATTTTATTTTTTAGTCGGGAGTGTGTAAGCATTCCTTTGACTTTGTCAGATTCATGTGAATTCTGAATTTTTATTTTTAGTCGGGAGTGTGTAAGCACTCCTTTGACTTTATCGGATTTATTTAGAGTCTCAACTTAATTTTAGTCGGGATTGTGTAAACATTCATTTGACTTTTTCAGATGCATGTGGAGTGCATTTTAATTTTACTCGGGAGTGTGTAGGTATTCCTTTGACTTTGTCAGAATCAGGTAGTCTGAATTTAATTTTAGTCCGGATTCTGTAAACATTCCTTTGATTTTGTCAGATTTATAAAGTCTGAATTTTATTTTTAGTCGGGAGTGTGTAAACATGCCTTTGACTTTGTCAGATTCATATGAAATCTGAATTTTATGTTTAGTCGGGAGTTTGCAAACGATCCTTTGACTTTGTCATATTCATGGGGTCTGAATTTTTATTCTTAGTCGAGAGCGTGTAAACATTCGTTTGACTTCCCTCTGAATTTTAATCATTACTCGGGTGTGGGTAAACATGACTTTGTCATATTCATTTCGATTCTGAAATTTAATTTTATTCAGGAGTGTGTAAACATTCCTTTAATTTCGGATTCATGTACAGTCTGCTTTTTATTTTCTAGTCGGGTGTGGTAAACATACCTTTGACATTGTCAGATTCAATTAGGGTTTGAGTTTTATTCAGAAGTCGGGTGTCTGAAAACGTTCCGTTGACTTTGTTAGAATAATGTAGAGTCTGAATTTTCATTATTAGTTGGGAGTGGTTTAATCATTCCTTTGACTTTGTCAGATTCATGTAGAGTCTGAAATTTAAGGTTTAGTCGGGTGTGCGTCAATTCTAGCACGGTACGGTGTTTTATTTGAAACAAAACATTGTGGGTCATGTAATGCCTGAATAATTAAACGACGGGTTAATTCACATCGTTTTGCTTGTTTCTGGTCTTTAAAATTGATAAGAACAAGCCTAGATTCAGGGGGATAATAAGGTTTAGTGATAATTGTGTAATTTCATAGTGGGTCGTGCAAAGTCTGTATATTTAAAATGACGGAATTCCCATTACTTAGCGGATATAGCTGTTGAAGTAGATGATACAGGACATCATTTCTTATAAAGGGGACGTTACTTGCAGTGTCATATAATTCATCTTGGGAATCGAAGTATGATGCAGTCAAAATGTTATATTTGTATTAATGATTGTTATAATTCCTGTTTCGAAGGGGGTCACATCATGAAAGATGCGTACAGCCAGATCAGACCTGAGGCCATGGTTGATGTATATGCGAGGGCGGCGGCGCCGTCATCTGCTACAACACCCAGTTCCTAACTACCAGGTTCAAGCTGTGCAGCTGTGTGTTCTCCGAGGCCCGGCTTTAATCTGTTGGAGTGATATAGACAAAAAATAAGTGTATTGGTCTTCATCATGGGCCAGAATCCTAAATATCCAGGATATAATTAAGGAAAGGACCGAGGAGACTTCAAATATATCTTCGACATGTATTCCTTCCACCACCATCGCCGATGCTGGCCAACATTCATTCAATATTTGCCCACGATGTACCTCGTACAGAGGATGCAAGCCTATCCACCAAATTCCGGTTCAATGATGGGCCAGCGTTGCAGCCCATTGCTGGTTCAATGCCGGTCAATCGTCTACGACGCTGGCCCAACATTAATCTATCACCGGGTCTGTTGTATACTTTGCGCAAACACGTGACATTCAATCAATGCTGTTTCAATGTTGACCAACAGTCTTCGACGCTGGTCCGTCATTGAAACAGCATTGGGTGATTGTACCGTGTTTTCTGACTGCTGCATTATGTTGGTGACGCTTTAACATCCCGGCGCCACAAACACCAGATAACACAATACATTGGCCAAATGCTGATGTAATGCTGGGCCACCGTCTGCGACGCTGGGCCAGCATTATTCCAATCAAAATCTTTTAAGTTCTTAACCACAAATATAATCGTAACTATTTTTTTCTGAAGACTTGTTAAAGACAAAAGTACTTAACCTAATGACCTGAAACGTTATATTGCACATTCATATATTGTTCATAAGGACTGGTGTACAGAGATGTGAACCGTTTCCCACACACAGTACCCCTCTTTCCCCTAAGTATGACACAAACACAGCCAAAATAAACTTAATTGGATACCGACCCTAGGCCGGTCTTGATAACTCAGTATCTGTCGATGCTAGAAATGGAGATGAGAGGTCAACAATAATAGTGTCAGGGCGAATCAATATGGGTGTGTAGCAACACTATTATGGGCGGATTCGCCGGTAAAACTGATAACGAAAATTGACAAGAAAAGTCGATTGTGAAGTAGTGTCCCCTCAGGACAAGAATTGTAAAAAGAGGTTGAAATTTTCTGAGTATGATGTAAACACAAATGTGCCTTACATGTAGTACACGGTTTTATAGGGTTTCTCGTTACATTTAGAAGGTCCGCAAAAGTCAACAGCAGCATATAACCCATTTTATCAACAAATTCGATGTCGCTTATAAAGAGCTCGTCAACTAAATTTTAAAAGGTGGTGTTGCTGGTCCTATAAAACAGATTAAAATGTCCGCACTTGGTGTAGCCTAATTCGGAAAAAGAGACAGATACTTTCCGTCTAATTCAAGTTTTATCAATGCCGGAGCACTAATCTGTAAATGTGGGCATAAAGTAGAATAACTTAGGTTTGTGAGTTATGAAACTTTATCGATGTGGTGAGCTTAGTTCACAGTTTTGGCAAGGATTTTGTAATAGCTGAGCCGGATATTCAGGAAGCATTTCGGATACTTCCGGTTCATCCCTCAAATTATAATTTATTGGGGTTCAGACAATGGGAACACATGTATTGGACAGAATTTCAACCAATAGGATATATTGCAGCTTGCCAAGCCTTTGAAAAACTTTAGTAAAGCATTACAATGAATCAAGTTAGAGCTTTTTATTATAGCGGGAATGACTATAAATGTTGGTATGCTGAGGCAGACTTTGCGCCAATATTAGTCAAGGAGCACCTGGAATCCCGTGTGAATTTAGTGGTGAAAGCAAACCAGTAATTTACTTTGATAAAAAGGACCCCCAAGAACAGAAAAAAACTTGTTGGCAGTCTGAAATCCTGGTGGTACATTTTTGGTGGAGTGTTAAAGAAAACAGACTTATTTATACTTAATTTGTTCTCCCGGCCACCAAAGTTTGCTCTTTTGCTGGCATAAAATCATCAAATCAATCTAATTGTTACATAGAAAGTTCAATATAAGCAGTCAATGACATTTGAATATCATTTTTAGACACTATGGTACTATACAGCCATTATTTGAATGTGAAACTGATAAAAAATAAACGAATTTACTGCTGCCGAGTACTGTTTCGCCATATAGACAAATTAAACTTAACTCTGTACAAGTCCATTGACATGGCTGGGCATATGCTAGATGTATAGGCTTATATCTCAAATAGAGCACATATGAAGTTGATGAAGAAGAAAACATGGTCGCTGTCACTTAAAGCCATATATTCATGTAAAATGTTTTGATTCAATATTACACCTGAAGCTATAGTGGGGCCCATCATAATGTTTGAGAGCTAAATGGGTTATGAAAAAAATTAAATTTATTAAGTTTTACACCTAAAAATAGCCAAACATGAATAATACTTTGAATACATTCCTTCCACGATTTCTTTTTATCTGATAGTCTAGCTGACATTTTTGTTCCCATGATTGATTGTAATTCTGACTTTAATTTCTGTTTTTTTTAATATATATACTCCAATACAGCATCATTTAATTTTAAAAGTTTTTTTAGTATATTCTAGATCAGCACTATTTACAATAAATAAATCTGCCCTGTGCATAGGCCTGTAAATCTATAAAAACATGACTCGCTGCTAGACGATAATAATTATGTGAGAATAGAATATGACCATTAAAGTCGAATCAGTCAGCTAGAAATATTGCCATCCTTAAAGGGCGGGGGCCCTAGGGTAGTGGTTAGCACCGCTGCCTTTCACGCCAGAGTCCGGGGTTCGGTTCCCGGTCTCGGCGGTTTGAAAGAAACAAAATTGTTTCTTCCCCATCCACGTGTGAAAGTTAGTATTGTGGGGAGCCTCCGTGACCGAGAGGTAGCGTGCTCGGCCTCAGACCGCCAGGGCTCGAATTTCGAATCCTGTGTCTGGAGGACAGTGTCATCTCAATCATCTCACCATCCTCAGGAGGTTCTCCTGGCCCAGTTTAGCCTATATGTGCACAAAGGTGGCCTAAAGCCCGATTCATTTCATTTTATTTGCCATCCTTAAATGGGACACTTTTTTTATTCATATTGTATTCATATAATTACAGCACGAAATCATTTACAACGTGGTATATAGCAGGGGGGTGGTGATATAATTTTAAGCGAATGTATAGCTTCAATAGGCTGCAGATTGCGCTAAGCAAAACAGACTGAAAACTATTTATTTTCAATGAGCAAAGTAAGGCACTGTTAGCTATTGCATCGTCTGTCCACTGATCATCTGTCGTCTTGTGGAGTAGCCACCAGGCAGGACATATACAACTAGTGTCTATTACCATGATCACAGTCATCACTCATCATTATCCATCTCATCGCACTCAGGAAACTAGTTGTTCTGAGTAATATCGCAGGCTTCTTCTCCATCCCCTGAGCAACCACAGATGTCAGAGCAGTTAAGGCCTGCCCTCCTACAGGAGCATCTTCCAGGTCAGCACTACTCTTTGCAGCCACACTTCACCAAGTGGAGGTCAGACTCTGGGGATGGAAGCTGAGTAGTCATGACTGGGGTCCATCCATCATCCTCCCGTTTCCACCCGTAGTTGTCTGGGGGAGGAGGGGGGGGGGTGGAATCACAGGCTGTGGTACTGTATCGTGGTTCCAAATAATAGCTTTCTGATGGGCGTGTAGAATAGCCTGTCGCAGGGCATCAGGACTTGGAGGCAGCCTCTCTGATTCTGCCCGTTTCTTCTTGAATAACCGCCATCGCAGCTTATTTACTGAGACAATCTAGGTTTGTGGTTGACTGTGCATTTGATTTGCTCAATGGAAGCAGCTGTGTCATCCTGGAGCTCATTCTTAGTTCCCAGGTTGATCAGGGCAGTGATCATGCCGTCACTGGAGTCTTGAATGCCTTCCAGAAAGCATGCTTGCTTTTTCCCGCAAAACTGCCAGTATTGTCACTACCACTCAGGTCATGCAAGTTTGGTAGTGCAGCTGGTTTCTGTGACCCTATAGGGCGTCATCGATAGCACCGAGCTGAATGATATCTCTTGTTAGTATGGATTGCTTTGCATTGGGTGCCCCATGCCACAACGACAGATTATCCTAAATCATGGGCTTGCTGCAATATGCAGTATCCTGGCATATCCCCATGAGAGAGCAGTCTCTTCATTAGAATCTTGGTTATGTTAGTGGAGTCTGTAATGTGGTAGGCAATAGCAGTCTGGCTCCCTAGTGTTTTTTCTCTGGTCGACTGATTCAGTGAATGTTGGACATCGTATTGGTCGAAAATCACCCGTGCTTCATGCATTGAGCCGTACTTGTCCAGGATATGGGAGGTGAAGTGCAGCTTCAACTGAGAGCAATTGAGTACTCAATCAGGCTTTCCCCATTAACTGAACTTCTGACATACCATCGACCACAGCCATTCGAGATGCATCATCCATTTCCTGGCTGGTTTCTATTGGCAGTTCTTCACCATGATCACTCTCTGGATCCGCATCGTCGTCAGTACAGTCAGGGAGACTCTCAGGATAGCCATAAGATTGCTTTTTGTGTTGAGTGATTCCATGTCTGCCAAAGATACTGGAATCATCCCAGCGTAGTTCAGCTTGCTGTGAGCGAAGTAATGCCTGACAAATGTCTTGGTGCTTAGGAGATGAAGGTTTCAATCCCCAGTTCGAACTGACCTGATGAGCTGGAGGATGTCCATCACCATCTGCATGTACTGGTGTATCACAATAAACAGTGTTTTTTGGGCCAACCTGGGAGTAAACCTGTGTCATCTTCTCAATGACATACAAATTAGGCTTATCACATCTACCATGTGTGCATGTGCTGCCGTCTGCACAGGCTTGCCTGATGTTTCTTGTTACAGCAGTGGTGTTGGGACCACATGTGCCTTGATTGGCCTTCTCACATGTTTTCATTCTAGGATTTGTTTCACTGTTGTTGATTCATACAAATCTGCCTCTGACAAGTCCAGTCCAGTCCACTGTTTTCTATATAGGCACCGATGGTAAGTAGCTGGGCCATTTCAATGTGTAATTCGCCAGGGCGAAGTACCAGGTAATTAATGTCATTTCTTGCCATCTAGAGCTGTTTTACGGGTTCGTAGAGGCCCATATCAAGAGAGTCAGCCTGATGACTGTCTTTCTGTCAAGCCCCACCGCTTTGGCGTTGATTCCCAGCATTAAGATGGCCAGCATTGTTTGCCATTCATGTGCTGGAGCAGAAAGCAGTGGTCGCGTACCAACCCTGGTTGTAGGTAAATTCCGTCTAACAAGAGAATGATACTCAGACCAGGTCAGAATGTTTTCTTGTGAGGTCTCTTTATCAGCTGGCTGTTCCCCAGATCATGTAGTGCCTGGAGAAACCTCCAATAAGCTACTTCCGGGAAGCCAGGCTGCATCTGGCAGGCTAGCCTCTGTTATGTGCTGCTGCTCTTCATTTGTCTTGTCCTGAATGTAGAGCAAGCCATGGTTGGTGGCTCAGCTCCTGGTTTTTGACAATGTTGAGTGTGTTTCCCATCTGGGGTGTCCTCTGTAAAGACTACATTGTCAACAGCACCGAAGATGTATCTCCCCAGGATGAAATCAGGGGGAAGGTAGAGGCCATCATTGTCCAGCATTCTCTTCGCCATGCCGGTGGAAATCTGGGACTCCATACGCAACAGTATGTTGTATTCAACAGACATGCCGAATCCATGCAATATGTTGATGGCCTTTTTACTTCTGATGGCTACCCCAACTGCGAGCTGCTTTATCGAGTTGTTTTAAGGGTCTGAGTAGTAGTCTTCCTGGTATGGGCCAAGCCGATGGCATTTCTGTTCACAGATGACGATTTGGCATCGCTGGAAAGTGTTGTGTCTGGCCCTTGGATCACCCAGCTGTATAGTTCTGTATAGTTTGGAAGATGTCCCTCTTCCACATCAAGGAGAGACCCACTGAATGACCAGTGATGGACTTTACTGATAACCCTTCTCAGCACGGATGCAGCGTCATACAAGGCCTTCATATCTGCATCAGTCCTGTTTTCTGTCAGTTGAATTGCTGCGTCTCTGGTGCATTTGATGCTAACCAGCTCTGGTTCATTCGCGTGCTTGGCCTTGTGGAGTTCTACATCTGGTATTTTCCTCTGCAGGAGTTTCTTCAATTTCGGGCGACTGCAGGTCGTCACACCCATACTGATGACTTTACTATCCAGTAGCTCACCCTTGACCAAACTGAGAAACTCAACCTCAGGAACTGATGGGTCTGATACCCTGCAGTGAACATGTGTGACATTCCTGGCCCAGCAGCGCTTGTGGTATATGATGTCGATTGCATGAGCATCTTCTGGATTGATTCCAGTAATGATCGAGCTTAACACAGAGTCTCTCGTTGTCACTTAGCGCAACTGCTTTCTTAAGAACACGCCCAGCATTCTCCGTGGCGACGATGTGAAGAAGATTACCTTTTTGGCCCCTACGTCGCAGAATTAACATATGGAACATACTGCGAAAGAATGAAAGTATCACACTCTGATGAGCAACTTTTGCAGGACTCTTTTCTGTCAGGTATGTTCCTAGCAGCCAGGTTATTTTCATACCTCTATTTAGCTCTCTTGCACTTTCCTGTGTGTACAGTCTGCTGGTAGCATGTTCTGTGCCATGAGGCATCCTTGGATTCAAGGTCTTGGCCTGTCATGTTTCCAATGCGTCTGCTGACTTCTGGATAGTGTTCATCACCATACCTTGCCCTCTCTCTTGTGAATTCCAAAACCTTGTGGTGAGAACTCGGCTTCTATACAAGCAGTTCCTCTGTTTGTTTTTGGAAAATGATGCAGAATGTGAAGTCTGTGTCGTATCTTGCGGCATGTGCAGTTACCATGGCCATGCTAGCCTGACACTCCTGCATTATTAAAACTAGGGACACAAATGTAAGCACCACAGGGTGATGGCCAACCATACACCAGTACTACCTACACCACAGTACAGTTATATCATGGAGGTTAGGAGGTCTAGTCTATGATCTAGTCTATTATAATGGTCTTGTTTCTGTTAATATGCTTATTCTGCATGATATGGGGTTGACCTGCAATCTACACATTAGCTTGGATTATGGTAACACTTGATATTATTTTCCTGTGAAAAATTGACAATATAACATGTCTATGAAACAATTGTGCATGTGGGCTTCCTCTGCAGGTGTGGATTCTGAAAAATAAACCAAAAAATTAAGCTGCAACTATGTTGATTTTGAATGGTATTGGTTGATCACTCACGCGATGCACATAGAAAACGTATAAAGCTCATCAATTTTTGTCGGCTTGTAACTCTGAAAAGACCAGTATCTCAGACTGCCAACAAGTGTTTTTTTGTTATTTGGGATCCCATCAACATATCTGGATGGGTGGCTTGCTTTCACCACAAAATTCACACGGAACTTCAGTTGGGTTCAGATGCGGCCTGACTATATGCTCTAATTAACCTTTAAATGCTTCTTGAAGGCTTATCCGATACTAATACGATTAAACAAGCAAGAACTGTTCCAAAGTGCGTTGGAAAGTTTTTCTTGGCATGGAACGGTACCTTTGACAGAGTTAAAATATTATTATTATATGTATGTACAACATTAACTCTGGGTAGTGATTTATTAAGACGTCTATATCATTTAGATTCAGATGCGTTCAAGGCACATCATCTTGTAACTTTGAATTCAGAGGTAGTGTTGATCTCGTTGCTGGGAGATCGTTAATATTTGTTATCGTCCCGGTGTAAATGCAAAAGTAGCAATAGCTATGTCGTGATTGACATGTGGTAAAATAACAGCCTATAATATTATTAAACTAAGGATGTATTGACTATGTATATATTGTTTCCAGTATTGTTAGTTAGTTAGTTAGTTAGTTAGTTAGTTAGTTAGTTAGATAGTTAGTTAGTTAGTTAGTTAGTTAGTTAGTTAGTTAGTGAGTAAGTGAGTTAGTTAGTTAGTTAGTTAGTTAGTTAGTTATCTAGTTGGTTAGTTGGTTAGTTGGTTAGTTAGTTAGTTGGTCAGTTAGTTAGTTAGTTAGTTAGTTAGTTAGTTAGTTAGTTAGTTAGTTAGTTAGTTAGTTAGTTAGTTAGTTAGTTAGTTAGTTAGTTAGTTAGTTAGTTAGTTAGTTAGTTAGTTAGTTAGTTTGTTAGTTAGTTAGTTAGTTAGTTAGTTAGTTAGTTAGTTAGTTAGTTAGTTAGTTAGCATGTGCGATATTTCTTGGAAACACATTAATTTGATATGCCGATTATGACTGAATTGATTATTTACTTGTATTTTCATGACTTGTTTAAATATCGAATTAATAAGTTGTGAAGTTTTATATGGCTAAGTATCTTCTGAAAAAGGTGGAAGATAAAAGTGAACGACCTTGGAGGGGGGAGTCTTTTACCATGTGGCTGTTTTGTAACACCAACATTTTTCCTATATTTCACTATATTAATTTCACAATGTTACATATATGGTAACGAGTTTACATGTATTTTTCACTTTGTATATATCAATGTAACATAGCATGGTAACTAGTTTATATTTGTTATCTCGCTTTATATGTATTGCATGATTATCAAAATGTTTTATTGGAGGAGAAACATGCCATTATGAATTTCAGTCATGAATAAAATGACCTTCAGCCAATAATTATAAATGTGTATGACGTGTTAATATTTGTTTGCGGAAAAAACGAGCGACGGTCGTTAACAGTTCATGTTCATAATTTATTATTTGTGTTATGTGATTTCCTTTGACCAAAAATATATTTTTGCTTAATACTTTTGATAAGACATTTTCACGATTGAATGTTGCATCGGAAGTGTGAAGTACACTGTCATGACCATTGCCAACTACTTTATAACATTTGTAGACCGCTGTTTGTTTATTTTCGCCCCCAATCAATAAAAATCATGCAAAAACCAATTTCAATGCCCATCAGTTGATCTTATGGACGACACATTTTCGTTTTCAGATGTTTCACGAAAAAACAAAAAAGAAACAACTACGAGCACCATACAATTCAAACACAACGGACCACCGCTTGCAAAGGTAAGTTAAGACAAGGCATGTGTGCATAAACTTAGTGTTATATTGTTCAGTCAATATTATGTCTCTACCTTTAGTGCAGTGGAATTAAAATAAATCCTAGTATGTGACTGTTTTTGGGAACTTTGGTTTGAACATGTTGAATTGCCACTATATGTAGGGATAGTGCATTCTCATTCATCATATCCTCTATCAGCCCACTAGCGCAGCCAGTGGCTCTTATTGATTACACTATATAATGTGTTCTTTCGGGAATATTAATGAATTTGACCTGCTTTGTTTCTGGCCAAAATAGAAATAACTAACAAAATGGTGTCTTCCACATACCTCACTACATTTCTGCTGGTACCCTTTGTATTACACAAAAACAAATCTACAATAACACAAATAAAAGACACAGATCCAATGTTTTTCAATGCTGAGCCGACATTGTATTGCATATGCCAACTCCAATACAACACAGGTTGATTACAACAAAAATTATGTAAACTGGTCTACTTACTGGCTGACAAAAAACTCGAACTGGACATAATTTTCATGGGCAGGTGTGGTCACCATACGGGTGCCAGTCAATGCGCCCCAAAACCCGCTCGCCCCAACCAGCTCGCCCCATATTTATGCCAACTCGCCCCAACCAACTCACCCCACATATATACCTACTCTGGTTCCCAGAGCCACACTACGCGGCGTGGCCGAGCTTCATGTAGCCTCTGGTATGCCCCAGTGGCGAATGTTTGTGACTAGTTGCTATATTTAGATGAAAATAGGGTAATCCCCGAATTCAGGCATTTTTGAAAGGTCACTTCCCCGGATGAAGAGTTGTTCACAGTATTGTATTTCCCCTCTGACGCATTTCCTATGACTTGACCCAGAAAATTAGTCACTGGCCTCAATAGGACAGGCACGATAGCACGTGACTAAGAACATTGGCCTAGACCCGACCATAAATGAAATTGGCCGGGCTCGCCAGGCAAATATATACCAACCTATCCCACATTTAGACCAGCTCGTCCCACATACCAGCACGTCCCAACCAAGTCCTACAGTTTGGCGACGTTTAACATTAATGTAAGTAATGACTTAGATAACAGATAACGTTAATTAGCAATTATTGTAATGTATACAATTAGTATTAGTTGTGGCTCAAAAATTTCTAATTATATAATTGATGGAAACATTTCCTATGATATGTACGTCCACTTTTGAACTTCAATGGTCTGCACCTCTCATTATGATTAACTCAATGGTCTACACCCCGTATTATTATTAGCTCAATGACCCTTTTCATATTGAATTCATAAGAAAAGTGGAACCAGTTGTAAGAGTAGTTATAGGCCCATCCTACTTGGTCCAGGAAGAGGGGCGAGCTGACAAAAACGTGGGGCGAGTTGGTTAGAGTAGTGGGGCGAGTTGACAAAAAGCATGGGGCGAGTTGGTAGTAGAGTTGGTAAGAGAAGTGGGGCGAGTTGGTAACACTTGGGGCGAGTTGGTCAGAGAAGTGGAGCGAGTTGACAAAGAATTTGGGGAAGAGAAGAGTGAGGCGAGTTGGTTGGGGCGAGTTTTGTAATACCACCATACTGTTGTTTTTATCGCCCTATCAGCACGTAGCGATGCACAATGCACAAAACCAGGGCAGCCTAACTGTGGTCGATCGAATTTCCCAGCAAACACGATACGTTAAACCAATGCTGATTTAATGTTGGGCCGACGTCGGAGACGGCGGGCCAACAATAAGTCAGCATTGGTTTAACGTATCGTGTTTACTGTGGTAGGTGTCCTGGGAACGAGACTGGGGATAGTGTAGTCAATGTCTGAGCTTTCTAGGCACTCGAGCTACGATAAAAATACCACATTAAAACTTCTATATTTCAATAAATAACATAATTTTTACAACCATAAAATTAATGTGTTGTGGGGATTTCGAAATCTAATAACCTGATAAGAGATTAGTAGAATTTTCGGTAACTGCGTAGCTAAGCCATTAGTTAATCCTGAGATTACCTTTATTAAACATTTAAAACATGTTTCAGACAGGAAATGTATGACATTCCCAAAACCAGTGCTCGCGAATTTGACGAAAGAGCAAAATACACCAGTATCACTACAGCTGAAATCCTTCTGGAAGATTTACGGTATGTTTTTGAGTTGCTTAATCACTTATTGTATAAATTGTTTCAAATATGCGTGGAACCGTACGTTACAAATAGTAAATAATACACACATACCGACAGACAGACACACAGACGGACTGACGGGCGGCCGGACGGTCGTGCGTACAGGCAGATAGATTGTTTTTTAAAATAGTTCGAAATATGATATAGTGATGTTTTATCTGATTGATTCTTTGATATTTATTTTTGATATTTTGATGATTTAGTGTCAAGCGAGCTTCACCAGAAGCACAGGTTTTTCCCGGACAGCAGAGTACAACTCCTGACGTCATTCATGATCATCAACGGTAAGCAGCTCTACTTTAAACAACACGTGATGTTATAGCAGTTTATATTAATTGCTGTATTATATTTAATGAGCATAAACTCGGCAACCAATGGTTTAATTAAATATTTTGGTGCGCACCAAATGATTTAATAGTGCGTACCAAATAAGTTTAATCATTTATTTGTTGCGCACCAATTTGCTACGCATAAATTAAATTATTTTTGTTGTTGTTAATGTCCCTTGAATAGCTTCGTGCATTCGATTATATCCAAATAATCACGTGTGTCTCGCCGAATAACTGTTTGGGACATATGAAGTGAGGTGCAGCAAATCGAGGGTGATTCGGGGGGCTTGACAAACATATTTCTATCTCGAGAGTGAGTAAGTATGCCATTGACGTTCCCCTGTGCATGTTTAAAGTGCATTATTGCAAATAATAAATATGTAATACATAACGCATAAGGCATAACAATCACAACGATTTGACCATCCGAAAAATAAGTTTGACATCATATAACTTTTCTCACACTGCACGTAAGAGAACTAGTTAAGCACTACTCAAGGTTTTTAAAATTAGTTGTATATTTGCACAGTTTAAAGTATCCTTTATTATCATTCAATATATATATAATTGTAGTGTTAGCTAACATTTACAATTAAACACATAATATTGTTTGTCAGTTACATTTTATCTTCCAAAACCTGCATCTTTGTTTTGTTTGAAATGAATTTGTTAATATATTGTATAATTTTAAGTGTTTTTTTGTGGTATTTGCACGCAATTGAGAAATATATGTAAACTACTTTACCTACAAAGAAGCAGGAATGTTGGTATAAACCAATGAAGTATGTATTTAACGCTGTTTATGTGGTGGCCTTCAGTTATATAACACAATCTCTGATATATTACTAGGTATAATAACGGTCAAACGTTTTTTATCCTTTATTTATTTTATATTTTTTGTTCCTCTACCTGAATTATTCAGAACAATGTTATTTCACTCTCAATTTTGATCCATTCAACTTTAAATGTTGACAGGACATTGACATAGCTCCAACAAAGATGGCTGTGTTTTTTTATAATAACACAACAGTTTGCGAGTACCGCGAGGTCAAGTTTAAAAAAATCCTGTATAATTATATATAATTGATTGTTAACAATTAGAAAAGAAGACTCGGAACAACAGATAGAGGAAATGAGGATAAAATATGATGCACTACTTGATACATGTACAAAAGATAAACATACCTTACAGAATGAGAATAAAAGGTACGCTGACTATATTCGGATTCACATTAACCGTGGTGAATGAATTTCGCCGATTTCTCAGTCAATTCTCAACCACTATTTTCCATTCATGTCGTGACTACCCTGGAAGTTTTGCAAAGTTTTGATGAGTATGTAAGAAGTTGGACCATTTGACATGTAGTAAATAAATAATAATGTTGCCCTCTATAAAGCCATTAGCTTTGTCTCAGAATTTTATCACATGTGAAATGGTCTAACTTATAAAATACTTGAAAAATGAATGAGGAATCCGCGAAATTCAATAATCTTGGTTGATGAATTTAATGTGAATCTGACTATATATAGTTTAGAAAGTTGTTGATTCTAGAGAGGAGTATATTATATAATCGTCACGAACACACTTCTGTTAAATATAGCATTATTATATTTGTTCGTTTTCTAGATTACATAGCGATCTACGCTTGTTTAAAGAAGAAAACGCTAGACAAAGAATACTCTTACACGATCAGTGCGACAAGTTCAAACAAAAAGGACAAAAATGGAATAGTGATGCCCAACGGTCAGTATCATCACACCAAAATATATGGTTACTGCATAGTGTATCTACATCAACCTTTTTAACCCTTATAGCGCGGGGATTGATTTTAGTCGTCAGAATCTGATGTCTGTAGACGTCAGATTCTGACGACTAAAATCAATCCCCGCACTGTAAGAATTAAAATAGTTATTATGGTCGTAGACCCATAACATGAATATTTAAATGAATCAGTAAGAGCTAACAAAGTCATGTATGATGATTTCAAATTGAAAAAACCCCTTTGGCTTCATAAAATAATTCAGCGCTTTAAGGCTTAATGTGGGCATACAATGTAGGCATTCAATATTATACATACTCGGAAGTGATATTTGTTAGTAGGCCACTATAGAGCATTGGCATACGTATGAGGCGAGCCATGGCGCCTAGTATGTATTGTGGACAGTTGTTTTCCCAGCCATATTTACACAAAACGAAATAACATTAGGCCAGACCAAATTAATTATATAGATGACGGATTCAGCAGAAAAAAATGGAGCGAGCGAGCAATTTTTTATCCTAAAAATGGAGCGAGCAAAGAAGCGACATTTTTTTTAAATTTTATTTTCCGCAAAAATGGGGCGAGCGAAGAAGCTAATTCAAGAAAGAAACGTAGCACCGATGTGATATTCAGGCGGGGAAACAAATTGTTGTCCCCAAACAAAAATGGAGCGGCGAAATTAAAAAAAAAAAAAAAAAATTAGTGCAACAAAAAAAATGGAGCGGCGAAATAATTTGTTTTAGATAAAAAAATTCAATCTCTGTGAAATCGAACCGACGAATCCGTCATCCATAAAATTAATTTGCTGTGACCTTATCATTTGTAATTTAACGGTAGGATTGATATGTTTCTGTCTATCAGGAAGGCATCGCAATATGAGGAGCTTCAAAGGGAAAGAAACAGGATTAATGAACAATATGAATGCTTAGTACAAAGATATGATGAACTCTCCCAACAAAAGTAAGATTATATTATATATAGCCTAACTGTATTCTAGTTACACCTCTCTAAACAACAGTAACAATATACATGTGTATAGCCAATCGATACTGAAAAGACAGACATGATGATACACATTCATACTATAAACATGAAGCAGGCTTCTAAATAAAAAAAATTTGAAGCCAACAATACAAAACAGTAGTTGTATGTTGTGCCACGATAATAGATCGAACGACATATCACACAGCGCATTACATACTATATGCAAGCCATGTCAAATTTAACTTATTGTGGACGACGTTATTGCCCACCCCCATTGTATTTTTGTCTATGCCGTATTTGCCTATGCCATACAGACCTGCGCATACATTTATGTCATGTTTAAAGAGCGAGATCCACTGCGTGACACCGTGACCTACCCAGGCAGCCAAACCACCATTTTTCAGGAAAACAGACATGGCCTACTGTAAAATGTTGGCCGATGGAAATCATCTCTACATATATTCAGGAACACAACCTAGGTGGACGACCTTGCCATTGTTTGGCAGGAAGTGCACAACAAGCAAAAATCGAAGATGGCCGCCATAAATATATCATACATATAACTTTTTTCACTGTTTCTTTGAATTACATGTGTGACATATGGTTTCTAATGGTTTTCTGCATTCCAAGTCCATTTATGGCAGAATTTCATTGATTATGAGCACATTTAGGCTGTTGTGTTAAAAGGTCAAAGTGAAAGTGAATTTAAAAGGGATCGGTTGATCATGTTCCGAATGAGTGATTGAGTAGTATTTCAACGATATGTTTTGCCACCATGATTATCTGACATATATCTCTGATATTTTCGTTATGCACAAAACACAATAGTGTGATTTATTTATTTTCGTGACGAATGAGCAACAGCAAAGGTAAATGCTAACCTTATTATGTTCAGGCAAATAAACGTAGAAACGCCAATATCTAGCAAAGATAAATTCAACCAAGTTTTATAAGTTATATTTAAGCTATTTATATTTACAAATACTCAAATTGAAACGACCTGTCATAGATGCACTAACAAAACCACTGAATCATTCATCATATTATCAAAATAGTTAGTAATGAAAACAATGTTGACAATCTACGCTCTACCAAATAAAACAATCCACTATTTTGTATTATATTTTTTATGGAAACAATAATTATGGTTAATATATAAGTCGCGTTAATTATGATTATGATAAATAAAAGTGATTATAATCTAAAATTCAATGCTTTGCAACAATGTATATACAACCAGAAATATGTTCACCTCACTCTTCAACAGACAAGATGTTGATAGTGGTGCACACAGATCGCTAGGGCTTTCCGAGTCGACTACATTCACCTGACTCCGCCCACGCATACATTAACAATTGTGATTTCAGGAATCTACACTATGCTTGTTTCTCGGTCTGTAATAATTTTAACCATTTGCAAACATAAAAGTAAAACAGCAAAATGGAATATTACAAAATGACTGACGAGCTGCTGAAAGTAATGAGAAGTGGGCCCTAATGTGATTCTTATGATAAGCCTATTCCTTTAAACCATGCATGATAGCAAAATAAATGGGGCATTTTCTGCACATAGAGGCTAAACAGAGCAGGAACATCTGCTGAGGAATGTAACAAGAACTATTCCGTTTGTTGCACACAGTTATTAGTTATTAAAAACAACTAGTGCCAAAGTGTCTTTCTGTTAGCGGTGTGATGGACTACGCAAAATATGTTTCTTTGCAGGCATATCGCTTCAGAGTCAAAGCTGACAGAAATGAAACGTACATTGGGACTTTTCACTTTTTTTTACTTTCACGTTTTCGCTCAGATTCAATTATAATTTCGCATCATATAATTTCAGCAGCTGATTTGTATGTATTTTTAAAATATCATATAATTGGTAACATTGCTTTATTACATACTCTGATGCCATGATTATGCATTTATATGTATCTTAGGTTTCTACGCTTTCCAGAGTGTCGTTTTTGCTACAATATATAGTTTATATATTATACATAGTAGCTATCTTATCTCTGGGTTTGGTGCGGGAAACAGAATGTTAGACCACTATCTCCATAACTTGACAATGCCTTCTATTTTTGTTGTTTTCAAGTAGTAATCATTTATTTTAAATTATCGAGATATCTAGTATTTGATTATGACAATGCCACTTAACATGATTGTAATACTCTATGTTATATCATGTATATTGTCATGTGATTTTAACCATCTTGTATATACATGTACATATATTCTATCATTTTATGACAAAAAAGACTGTAATGACTTTTCTTATGTCAATAAAATATCTGTCTGTCTGTACTATTCTAGTCAACCTCACCAACATTCACCGTATATAATTGGCGCTATACTTTTGAGATTAAATTAATTCGATGAGCAAGAAGCTGTTTATAATAGTAGGTTTAATTCAAAGTCTTAGCGCATCTATTATTGTTAAATACATATTAAATCCGTTTTTTTTTATTTTGTATATTATTTTAAAATTGAAAGATATATTAATCACACTACTTGTGTATGTATGTGTCTTTGTACATGTATGTAAAGTATGCCAATCAGATTGTCATTTGATTCGAGCAATTAACGACGGTGGTATATCAGTTGGAGCAATGTGTATTTAAGTGCATAACCACGGAAGCGTAGTTATATCGAAACAATGTGTTTATCCTAAGTGGTGTATAACAAACTTGAGAAATCGCTGAATAATGTCATTGGGTTTGATTCGTTTCTAAAAAAAACAAGTGTCCTCGCTAACATATTCGTCCCCTTGGATATGAAAGGGTGTATCTGCCATTTTGTAAAGTGGCAAATACACCCTTTCATATCCAAGGGTCGAATGTCGCGAGACGAACATTATAAATACAATTAATGTGCTTTTGTAGATACACATCCCGATATGAAATAGTGGAAGAAAAAAATACTCAGTTAAGAGAACAAATATGCACGTTAGAGGATAAATTGAAAGAGAACGAATATAACATGGTTCTAACATATCAAACAATGTGAGTATATTTCACAAAAAATTATAAAAATAGTTTAACATATACTAATAGTGTTAAACAAACAGAAAAGAATACTGAAAATAGACAGACAAAATGTATATTAAATGCAATACAAAAGCATACACATCACTTTTGCATATTTAATAAAACTGAATTCATGTTGTTGATCAAAATAATGTAAATATTGCTATTAAGAAGCTGTACAATTTCAGTGAACAAAATATACAAACTGTGCAGCTTGAAAATGGGATATTGAAGAAAGAAAACTATCAACTCGGCATTGAATTTGAAGAAGGGAAAAAGACACATGTGAAACAGTAAGTTCAAAGACATGGTGACCGGAAATATTTGATTATGTTTTATATGAACACATAATTTCCTGCGTCACATTACTATATTGTTGTGATGTATGTTAAATTATTTACGATAGTATTTCAAGTTTATCGATACATACATTTGCTACAGCATTTATCATGACATAGTTTTATGAATTATGCGTTTAGGTAGATGTTGGTGGAGGTTGTGTGTTTACTTAGTATTGTGTGTTATGTGGGGTGTTGTAAAGGATATACTATCTAATTACAGACAGGGTGAGCTGAGAGCTGTTGATGCAGAAAATAGGTTGTTAAAGAGTGCGATATACCAGGAGAGGATAACATACGAGAAATGGAAGAAATCGATTGAAGAATCTTATCAAATGTAAGTTTGATATAGATGTACGCATTACTGTCTAAGAAACACAGTAAACAACAGAGAATAAATTAAATCATTTAAATAATCAATAAACAACAGCAATTTATAGGAACTCGACACATTTTTAAATAATTTAAATAATCAGCTTGTTTCACACAGGTTCCGATACTGTGATTCATTGACAAACTTGATCTTGATTGACTTTATACAGACTCTTGTCAGAGAAAATTAACCTGTCCCATGAACGAGACGAGCTTCGTGATCAATTGAAGAAGAGGTGAGATGATAGCCTACTGTTCTTCACTAAATCTATGCATAGCGCTGAACAAGGCATTTGTTGTGGTTTTATTCAATTTGAAATCGTCATAAATGGCTTGGTTAGCGATTTATTTGAATGCCTATATTGTGAGTCCACGGCAATTATAAATAGTTTAATTCTTTCAGTGCGGGGGACGTCTTTGTGAGAAAGAATTTGACGTCTTTATACGTCAAACTCAGATTCAGATTCTGATGTAATACATTTTAAAATGTAGTAGTAGTGGTATACCCGGACTTGTAGTATATCGTTTTTTTCTTTACAGTATATTGTAGTCTACACCCCCTATGTTTTAATACTACTTTACACAGAAACATGTGTGAAGCTACCTTTCTCGCCAAATGTCATCCGTGGAATAACATAATTATGACATGGTATAATTACAGAGGGTGTGAGATTTGTGTAATTTTAGTTATTTACGATTTTCAGATTGACCGCCAATAACCATAATGAAAATGTTGTTTTTTGCCTGGAAATATATATATTACCACTTGTCCTACTAAATTGGACACTATAAACTCATGTCCGGCATTACTTTTTTTATTGAGATGATCCCCTTGGACTTAACTCAAGGATGGCCACCATCACTGTTTTTGGAGTTTTGTATCATTAGCAAATGTTTGTGTGGAATTTTATAAAAAGTGTTTCAGTAGTGGCAGCCATTTTGCATTTATGTACGTGGAATGCTTCCAGGCAAAACCAATTCCAGAAATGACTTAAAGGGACTGGCCCAGGCTGAAATCATAAAAAAATCGCTGATTTTATTTTGGCTTCTTAATATGACCATATGATGTGAACATGTCCATAAACTAGAACTGCAATTTTTTTTTAGTTTTTCTGCTGCGCATTCACCAGTTAGACTAGATATAGAGACAAAATTCCCATATTTCTAATTTTTGCCATGGTTGTCAATAATTAGACATCAGGAATTCCGTCTCTATATCTAGCCTAACGGGTGAATGCGCAGCAGGAAAATTAAAAAACTTTTGCAGTTCTAGTCTATGGACATGTTTACATCATATGGTCATATTAAGAAGCCAAAATAAAATCACCGATTTTTTGATGATTTTGGCCTGGGCCAGTCCCTTTAATCGTGTGCAGGGCGGGGGCCCTAGGGTAGTGGTTAGCACCGCTGCCTTTCACGCCAGAGTCCGGGGTTCGGTTCCCGGTCTCGGCGGTTAAAGAAACAAAATATGTTTCTTCCCCATCCACGTGTGAAAGTCAATATTGTGGGGAGCCTTCGTGACCGAGAGGTAGCGTGCTCGGCCTCAGACCGCCAGGGCTCGAATTTCGAATCCTGTGTCTGGAGGACAGTGTCATCTCCTTCATCTCACCATCCTCAGGAGGTTCTCCTGGCCCAGTTTAGCCTATATGTGCACAAAGGTGGCCTAAAGCCCGATTCATTTCATTTAATCGTGTGCAATGTGGTAGAAGTTGCATATATATTGTTTATATTTTTAGGACAAAATGTACTGATTTTTTTTTCTATTGTGGTCCCCGACGGCCATTTTGAAAATCGCAAAGAATTAAAAATACACAAAGTTGACTGTAATATTTAAGTATCGCCTCTAGACCTTTTCTGACGTATCTCACTGTCTGTCAAATCCAATTCTCCTCGTAAATACATTGTTTCTAATATCAGTATGTTGCATAGTACATAGTAAGTAGTAAAGTACTATAGAAATCCCGGATACATATGTTGGTGATGGTCTGTATCGCATCCCGAATGCAAAAAATGTTTGTGTGGAGATGTCTATATATACATCTGTGATTTCACCCTAAATCCGTCACATAATCAGGTACTCATTCAATATGGATCTGTGTGTGTATTTTACGTGAAAACATTTAGACTAGAGGCAAAGTCTGGCCTGAGTGTCGTGTTCTACCCCCTAATTTAAATAGCAACTGAATGACGGCGGTGATTGGCCGATCTCGTCATGTGACAGGCTGAATCACTCTTCAATTGGTCGGGGGTAGAATACAAGACTTGGACCGAAAGGCTCTAGCCCTTAATGGCTGATTTTTTTAATAATAAACCGTGGAAACCAAAGGATTTTATTCAATTTGAAATCGTCATAAATGTCTTAGTTAGCTCCTATTGGTTCATTTGAATACCTATGTTATGGTTTAGGTCACTATAAATATTTTCGTCAGACTCTGACGTCTACGGTCTAAAGTCGATCCCCGCGCTGTAAGAGCTAGAAATCATATCTAATCAGGCGTGACAGAATGTTAGAAGCTGTCAACAATGTTATTGGATTAAAAGTGCATGTCTTGAACATGCACCAAGTTATTTCGGCTTTGGTTGCATTTGTTTTCAATACTTCCAGAAAAGATACATTGCAAAGGATAGAACATGAGAAAAGTCAGCTGCAACATGAAAGAGACCAAGCAAACTTAGAGATAGAAAAAGTCAGGAAAGCAATTGAAGAGTGAGTTTTTCCCATCACTGGTTTCGTTCTTATTAAATTTAAAATGACCTCCACCCGCCTTTCCGCCATAGTTTCAGTTTTGTTATTAACTGCAAACAATGACAGTTTTTATATAAAATACCAAACTTTGAATTTTTTAGAATACCATTTATACGACTCTGAAATAGGATATTTTTAATTAATATGTAACAATAACATCTTTGTCTGTTTTAAAACTGAATAGTAAATTTCATCATTTTCGAGAGATCACATAATATGGTTCGATGATTTTCCAGTCAGATAATTCGTAATAGAGATCTTTATGAAGAATCGAAAATTTGTTAGAAAATAAAGAGACACGCTTAAAAAATATTTGAATTAAGAGAAGAGAAGGAACAGTAAGTTTCCTGAGTGATGAGTATGTTCTTATTTGTGAGCGGATATATAACAAGGACTCTGGTGTATTTTGTGCAATGCTAAGTCGGCAAAGTCATTATTGTTTATTTTTTTATAACCAAGATTTGATGTTGATACCTTGTGTCTGATCGTGGTACTGTGTTTTAATACTAGGGTGCCACCCCATATTTATTACGTATACTATCAGATTATGTGATGAAAATGTAAACCATAATGTTATACGCTCGCGCAATCTGCTTGCACAAACATATGTATGCATGCTACTCATCGCATGAACAATTAACAATAATACATAAATAATAAATTGAATAAAAATACATAATAAATTGAATGTTAACGAAGTGAAGTGAAGATGAATATGAACATAGTAGAAAGACATGTCATCGATATACTTATGTACAATAAACCGATAAAAATGCACACGCATTGTTTTAGGTTCGCCATTAACAACAGCGTTTGGATACCATGGTTTCAGGAATACAATTAATTAAGGATGCACTTATTAAGGACACAATTACCTAAGGGTAAAACTAACCATATATTTATATTAATTCGACGTGGTATATGATTTCAATCAATCGTAATATACACAGTTTGTATCGCTCTGACGACGAAAAACATGACGGCATTTCTTTAAAAAATATTTTTCAGAATTACAGCAGACGTCCTTATGGAACACTGGAAAAAGATAATAGATAGTTACAAAGGGATATAGTAGACCTGCAGCCGGCATTAACAAAAACAGAGCACAACAATACATGATTTATTGTGCTAGCAAATTACATACTACTACATATTGCATACTTATTTTATTCACACACACACACAAACCATCACACAACACAATCGTATCAATGCAAATTTATTCTACAGTTTTGTTTCCATAACTTTTTTAGAGAGAACAAGGAAAGAATATTGGAACGTCAGGAATCTCACAGACTGAAAAGTGAAAGAGACGAGGCTATTAAAGACATAGAGGAATACAAAAAGACAAATGATGAGTTGTTGAAACAGTGAGTAAATTGAAACTTTCCATTGATTATAGGCCAAACATTTTAACCCTTTAATGGTCTAACCCTTTAACCGCCGGTGCCGCATATATTCGGGTTTTCATTTTTATTAGCACATTAAGTACCACCTTTTAAACATGTTAAAGATAAAATAGGACATAGATTATAAGGCAAACATTTTAAATTGATATATACTCCCTCACACCATGCAATCACTACCAAGCCAACCAACCAGCATCTAACATGCACACAACCAAGAAAAACCTTGGCGAGATGAAGTTCATCAAGTGATGAACGCTGATAAGTGTTCATGAACATTCATGAACATCAAGCCAGTTCACGAACATTCATGAACATCAAGCCAGTTCATGAACTGTGTCCATGAACTGCTTATGGAAAACAGTTCATGGCAAATCATAAATATTAATGAACACTTGATGAAATGATATTGCAAATGATTCAGCTCATGAAGTTCATATGGCAAGTTTGATGAACAGTAATGATTGTTTCATGAACTTGGTGGGATCAATTCTGTTAATAGCTTGTTCGTGAAAGTTCGCGAGAGAGTTTCATGAACTTTGATGAATTATTATTAACTTAGTATATCTTAATTCGGTTCATAGCTAGTTCACGAGGGACAGTCTCGTAACCTGTGCTGAATTGTCCCAATTTGGTTCATGGTTTGTTTATGACCGTTCAAGAACTGTATTATTACACTGCCTAGTATGGTGTCAATTACGCTATGGCTAATTAACTTTATTAATAAACAAATTAAAACTTTCTGAGTTAGATTATCAACCCCAGAATACATAATCTGTTTAAATAATTAGTTTTCTGTTCAGTTTTTTGTTCAGTTCTGTGTGAATCTGTGAGGGGGGATATATATTTATTTGTTAACAAAATCATGACGTTTCGACGTTTCAGTAGCTTGCTGTGCTTAGGTAAGACGTAACCTCAGCTAAATATAACCTCAATCAAGATACTATATAATTTGTAAAGTCCAAAAGACTTAGACGTGGAAATCAATGCACTTTCATGAACAATTCATGAACATTCATGAACATTAACTTAGTCCATGGACATCATGAACTTAGTTAGTGTTGCTGAGTTCCTGTTTGTTCATGATCAACCCTCGTTTGATGAACAAGACTTTGGAACTTCGGATTGACAGTTTAATAATTTAATGAACGTCTCATTTGTTGTTCAGGAACTTTTGTGAATGTTCATGAACACATGTGATAAACGTTCATGAATGTGCATTGACTATCTAGTTCATGAATTATTTGAGAGGTTATGGCCATCAATAACCAAAGTTCATGAAGTACGTTGACAGTTCATGAATGCCATTTGTTGTTCAGGAACATACACGAATAGTTAATGAACATATGAATTATTTGAGTTCACGGCCGTTCATGAGCCAGCCCTGGTTCATGAATTATCTGAGTTCATGGCCGTTCATGAACAAACCTCCGTTCACGAACAAACCAAGTTCATGAACAAAGTTAGAGTTTATGAACAGAATAAGTTCATGAATTCAAGAATATTCATGAACAGTTATATGAACGTTCATAGTTTTTTGTTCACGAACATTTATGAATATTTATGAATGTTCATGAACCTACAAACAAATTACCAACTAACCAGCCAAACAAATAATTTTGTAGCAGTCTAGTTAAGTATCAAAGCATAACCGGATTTTAAATTATTGATATAATTTTGTGTGGATATTGTAGATACAATAAACAAGTTGACAGTTTGAAGATACAAAATGAAGAGTTACAGTCTAAGTGTGATGCAATGAAAAAAGACCAGCTAACTTATCGCACAAAAACTGACGAAATAACAAGGTAGATGTTGTTGAAATGTAAGGTGCCAAATAAGTAGCCTTTGTTAAGCTATATGTTAAACTAAAGCTTTATAATATTTTAAATTACAATAGAGCAATATTTATTGTATTATTTCTGGATGTCGTGATATTATGGCATGATTATTTCATTATTTTTCCTATCTTGACAATTATAAGTATGTTCTATATACAGGGATTGGAAACACGTTGACATTTTTGCAAATAATTAATCAAAATCAACTAACTCCCAACTATTTTATATATGGGAAAGTATTTGATTTTTGCTTCTGAACTATATTTCATGGTGGTCTAGGAAGCTGATAGAAGGAGAAAGAAGAAAACTTGAAAGCCTGACATATCATTATGAAAAACTTCAGAACGATTTGGCAGAAAGTGAGAGGACTGTACAAATGTTTCGTCAACAGTGAGTTTTGAGTACATCCTGATAAATTAAGTTTCTTTGGTAGCCTTTATTTGCACCACACAAATCACATGTGTGACTCTCTAGGTAGACATGTGTAAGTGCAAGAAAACAAAGTGATTGCGCTCGACTTATGTTCTTTTGTGGGTATTGAATGACCATCTATTCGCAGATTAAATATGTTTTGTTAAATATATGCAGGCCTACACACCAAGTTGTAGGCCTACTTCTGCGTAGAACAAGTTATGTTACTATATTCTATGCATGTGCCTTTTTCAGAAATGACGAGGGCGTTGATACTCTAAATTTACAATTATCAAACACCGAAAACCAGTCAGAAGTAGCGAATAGTAAGTTAGCTAGGTAAGTGAATGTGTTCTTGACATTTATCACAATTATATTATTATAGCAAATATGTATAGCTGAACCGATAAAGGCAATATAGGAAGCTATTTGAAATGATTGCAAGTAGAGTCTAGGAAAAAGGTTTAGACATTTATAGTAAAATATGTAATTAATTTGTAGTAGATGTAAGCAAAGTAATTTTATGAGTGTTTTTGAAGGCATCATCAATGTATAACATTTGCAAAAGAGTTTCTAAATTGATGGTGCAGTACATACACCAAGCGGGCATAGAACTTACTATTTATATAATAACTATATACTTCGTACTGGAACAATTACTGTTTTGTAATCTTATTCATTTAAAGCGACACAATCAGGCCAACAAGTCATCCAAAAGCCAATTTTGTTTTACTTCCTGATATGTCCATATTATGTGAACATGACCATACACTAGAAATGTGTAAGTCTTTTAAATTTGGGGTTGCTATGGCAGCTTAGCAAGTATGCCGAAAGTCCAATTTTTATCAATTATTCTCGTATTTCTAATTTTGGACGTGCATGTCCGAAATTAAATTGTCCTCATTTCTCGTTAAACCGGTAAATGTGCAACATAAATTAAAAAAACCTCCGCAACTCTAGTATATGGACATGTTGACATATTCTGAACATATCAAGGAACCAAAATACAAATGATGATTTTGGCTTTTACTTCACACAGTATTTAAAATAGAATGCACGTCCCAAAAAATAATAGCACTTGATAATTTGTTGTGTCATCAGTCTTAAAAATATTACGATTCAATTGGAATTGTACAAATAAAAGCAACTTCTACGATGGAATACATTTATTAAATCAATATACACATCATCAATACTAACAAATATAGTCCATTGAAATCATACAGTGTATCATCGGAGAGTATTAAGCTGATCAACGAAAGAGAACAATACGAAGAACAGTTAAATCATAGGTGAGATGTTATTGTGTTTCAATTATATCACATTAATAAAGACAACAATACACGTTGACAGCGTCACGACGTCACGATGTGAAGCTAATTTAATGTAAATATTGTTCCTCTGGAGCAACAAGGTGCCAAGTCCATTTTTCATTGACAAGTCATCCAGAGTGCAACAATGTGATATGTTACGTTGGCACATTGCCTTTCATTTTAACATGTTTGGTGACATTTGAAAGAAAGTCCCAAAAAAAGATGGCGCCTTGTTGCAGTAATCAAATATTGACTTGGCCCCTAGTTTCACCAGTGGGTAAACTATATAAAATATATACACATATTAGGCATCACCGCCCCATCCAGGGATCACAGTGACCTGGTCCAAATAATTAAACTAACTAAACTAACTTCTTGACTTATTTATATTTCCCATCTTGTGTCACAAATGTATGGCCCGATCGAGGTCAATTTTTGCTGAGTGTAACAAGGTGCCATGTTGTTTTAGGACTTTTTTCCAAATCTCGTAATAGTATATTTTTTGTCTGTGTAGTGATACCAGCTGGTCTGCGTGGGCTGTGATAACTTATTTGTCTTTGTATAGTGTGTGTGTGTAGGCAGTTCTACCTGCTTCATGTGTCACTTAACTGCAACAAGGGGGCCAAGTCAAATATACTGAAATATACTGACACGCTAGTATTATAACACCCTGTTCCATATATGAAATCATTTCATTTTTGGTTGTGAACTGTATTTCTTGGCAATCTAGAAAGCTGGTGGAAATAGAAAGAAGACAACTTGAAGCCACATCAGTTCAGCATAAACCTCAGATCGTTTTGACGAAAAGTGAACAGACAATACAATCATTTCCGCAACAGTAAGTTTTTTAGTTTGGTGACAAAGTAATTGTGCCGTGTCGACTTTGTTTATACCACACACCAACTACGTATGTGAGTTTGTATTGGTCAATATAGACATGTGTTGATTCATAATGTGCAATATTATAGGGTGGTTGATTTCGCCTGTTTTCTGTTTTAGGGCGTACATATTAAATATATTCATTTGTATGTGAGCTAAACTATCAAATAATCCTTTTGCCTAGAACAAACGATATTACTATACACCTTGACTTTGTCTTTTTCAGAAGAGTACAATCAAACACCACGTATGGGCTCCAGGAAACTAAGAATACCACAGGGTGTAGATGTGGCTCTACTACTCACTCTCGTACATCACATAGTAGTTGCCCTCTGAACACAGGTTGTAGATGTGGCTCTACTACTCATTTTCGTACATCACACAGCAGTTGTCCTCTGAACAAAGGGTGTAGATGTGGATCTACTACTCACTTTCGTACAAATCACAGTAGTTGTCCTCTGAACAAAGGGTGTAGATGTGGATCTACTACTCACTTTCGTACAAATCACAGTAGTTGTCCTCTGAACAAACGAAACAACTAGACACATTGACTTTGGGTTTTTCAGAAGAGTACAATTATCGAACACCACGTATGAGTTCGAGAAATCTAAGAATACCCTATGGTGTAAATGTGGCTCCACTGCTAACTCTCGTGTATCACATCAAAGGTGATCTCTGTATGTGAAAAAAAACACGATAAGTAAATGTACAGCGATCATGATCATTCCATGTGTGAAAGTAGTGTGGCAAAACCAAACCAATGATTTACAATCTAACACTGGCTGCAGCAGACATCCCACTGCCACACCACCCGGATAGTCTTTGCTGAAATTAAACAGGACAGAAAAAGTTTTATTCCTTCTTTTAAATAAATTGTTAGTAGTTGGGATAGAAATGAAAAACTTTAATATGCAAGTATGCTAAAAATATATATAGTTTACAACTACATTTTCAAAAGTGACGAATGTGTTATAATTGTTATCTATACGATGGCAATTTTTGTGTCAACTGTGCAGCAGATAAACATGAATGTGATTATATCATTACTGTCATACAAATTCAAAAGGTAATATTGATATTGTTTTTTGGCTTCACAGGTCGTTATCTGCCTACTTTACAAGAAATCAGATACTGTCTTCTGGTTGTACAGGACATAATATACTAAAATAGAATCGTATTATTTATAATTGTATCTTTTTCATAATCTCTTCATGCCATAGTCCGTATGAATGCATTAAAACAGCTAAACTATATTTAGACAATGACAAAATGAAATATTATCATGTACAATAAGCCTTTTGAATTATTAGAGAATATAATTTGATATGTATTGTGAATAGTATAGAAAAACACTTTTTGTCTGGTGACATTTTTCACATCATATTGTTATGCTGTAAAAAAAACTTGTCAGGGATATAGGCCTACTCTATGTTTCAAAATAAAATATATTTTAATATGTATATTATTTGTGTTTGTTCAAACGTGAAACACAAATATGTGTTCTTGGTAGTGTGATATTTACCATCAAACCCTGATACAACCGGCTGAATCTCCATGGAGAGCCACATGAACAAAATGATTTGGCGCCGGAACGCCCAAGGCATCTCCAAAACGATATCCAATTGTTCTCTGACAAAATACTAACAATATTCAAAATTATAAAAACTCTAAGCTTCTACTATTCAGTAGATGTCAGATCATTTCTTTCTTACATCTAATGAAAAGAAAAGAAATTTCACGCAAAATTAAACAGGCATTGTAAGAAAAGTAAGTCTTTTTCTGACAGGTGGTACCTGTATTTAGCCTGATTGTGCTCCTGTGTGCTCCACTTCACACAAAAATAAAGTGCATTCTTGACAACTATACTTACACTAACCATAGGCCTACAGCAAACCTGTACCTTAATCTTTTTTTAATCACTTTGTTGGAAATCAGAAAAATAATATTTAAAAAAAACCGTCTGAATTGTAATACATTTTTTGGCTGCATTTGTGAAAGGTTTTACCAACATTACCTATGACAATGAAAATTTCTACTAAATAATTCAGCCTTAAACCCGCTCGAAAACAGCACAAAAATGGATTTTTTTTTCACAAAATCATTTATTCTGGAAATTACTTGGCGCAGTAGTAGTAGTGGTAGGGGAGCTTAACCTCAAAAAATGATCGAATCGTTCACTTCATTGCAAAAGTTTGCATTTTTTGTCACAGGCTAAGATGACCTAGACATTTCAGAATCTGCCAACAGACAAGTGAAATGTGCCCCCTAGCGGCCATATTGGACGATTCAAAATGACCGCCACTAAAAACCTTGCGCAAGATAACTTTTTAACTAAAAATCACAGAATAACTTGTAATACCTCTATTTTGAGGTATTTGAGACCAATGATCACAATTATGATTTTCAATTTAAAATGACCAAATCGAGGTCATATGACGATACGAGTGTAAAAAAATTAATTTATTTATGTTTTCCACAAATTTTAAAGCGCTCCAAAACTTCACGGTTGTATTTTTTTCTGACATAGTTCTTTCACCTCATTGTTTCGCTTTCATTGTTTTAGTTCTGAATATCAATTATTAGTCTATTTCGTCATAAGAATAATTTTACAAATGGTCTTCAAGGGTGATAAACACGTTAACGAAGTAAAAAAAACTTTAAGAAACATGTCGCATCATCACTATAATACGTAATACTAAAACAGTAAGAATGGATGATTTTTAATCGCCTCCACAACCATTTATCTGAAAACTTTTGAACATTTGAAATTAATTCTGTCAACACTGCACACGAATTCAAACCAGTGCAACAAGAATATACACATGCCTTCAATGTCAGCAATGACTAATATTACTGTCACTATTATTAGGCCTTTCCAAATAACCAGATAAAGTATCACAAAGTACAAGGCTTGACATGATAAAAACCCCACTAAATTCAAGTTTTTTTTCCATTGACAATTGACAAAGGCAATGCAATAACAAAGATAAAAGATAATATGTAGTACCTTCTGAAAATTGAACTGTCTGTATAAGTCGTATGTCATGGAATTAATACTAAAGAATAAAAACAAATGAAAAACTAATAATATTTCATGACCAAATAAAAGTGGAGATGTTTTCAGTGCAATCATGTGTTTAGTTACTGGTCAGCAGTTTCGTTATTCACACAACCTCCATCACACTTGCATAATTATGGAGGTGAACCGTAAACCCGACTTACTAGCATCAGCTAGTTTCCTCCTGAATGACAACCACCTAGCTGTGTCCATCACTTTCCTATCCTCAATTGGAAAAGTCTGGTACCACCTGATGGCATGATTGCCTGCTTCCATATATAGGAAGCATGTAGTAATGATTTTTTGACGTGCTCAAACAGAGCTGCATGTGTAAGGTATGTACTCAAGGGATCGTGAGGTCTATGTGCTGCTGTCTTGCTTCTTTAACAGATGAAACAATACAACTCTTACTTTACATCAAACATGTATAAGCACAAAAAAAAAACAAATCGCTTCATGTTGACAGACTCCGACTTGAGAGACATAGGTTTGTCTAGAGTGCAATTAAATTTGGTCTGATGCAGTGGTTATAAAGCGGGTTCGTCCCCCGCTCTGGCATTCAAATTTCAGAGTAACAAAGCTTTCTTTCCCGCTCACTCGTAAAGATCACTCGTAAGTATTGTGTGGAGCACTGGAAGGGGGGTGATTTGGCTCTTCAGATAGGGCACTAGATGCATGTGTATGCAATCATTAAATGTTGCTGCACGACCTGAACGTACGATGTGATTTAAAACAGCCACATCGAGAACATGGACTGAGCATGAGCATACCACGCTCAGCAAGGAATGGTGAAAAAATCTGACATATTTCAATTATTTCGGGACTGGTGAGACATAAACATAAGAAGTGTAGCATTTTGCATTATTATTTCTATATTCTTGAATTGTGCTTGGTAGATTATTTCATGCACACACTATTCATGCAGATCGCATCCAATCTCTTTGACTGTAACTTCATGCTCCCATTACATCACCAGTGTCAATTACTACATGGACAACATCCAAGAGTTGCGATGGTTTTGTACACTGTCAAATTCATTAATGATTGTCAGAAAAGCAGGTGCAGCTAGCATGTACAATGTAATAGAATCAGTATCGTCATACAGATCTGATAAGCAACCACCACCAGCTTGTACTACCGATTGCTGTGTTCATGAGACTGATCTATCAAATAAAATTTATAAATATACCGTTGAAGAACGAAAATATCAGAATATACAGAAAATCACATCACTAACTCATTTACATGGTTCGATAACAATCTGAAAAAAATGTTGTTGTCAAACGCTAAAAACCAGCGACACAATTCATCAAGGCATTGAGCTCAAAATCACCATCTCTCAGAGAGTGCACAAACGACAGATGATAATATCCACCTCGATACTAAGTGAACAGTACTTACACATACTTCTCTCTCTCGACTGCTTGTCAAATCATTCTCCAGATAAGTCTGTATTACTATAGGTATGCTCCTTGCTGAAGGAGATAGAGGGCCACCAAGGAAACTTGATGATCATGCCGAGTGCGCTTAATATGGTTGTCATCCAGCGGTGATACAGCTCTGCCAGAGGTGAACACACCAGCCTCAGACTTCACCCACTCCCCATCCAGAGCCACAGATAAAATGAGCCTTATCTTCAATATGAAGTCCGCCTATCAAAATTACGTACTTGACGTCACCAAGGATTGAAGGAAATTGCAGGAAAGGATTTGTCAGGAAAGAGAGGTAAAATGTCAATTTCTGCTCGAGGTTCGATGGAGCTTTATTCTTTCATCCGAGAATGATAACCTGACCAGGTTGTCATAATGTTGTTATCAATCTCCTCTTTAGTTATGAGTTCACAAACGTGCTTTATCCAAACTGTTTCTCTTATCTCAGACCAGAGGTCCTATAATATGAAGGCCTTGCCACATTACCATCCTCAATTTTTAGCATAAACAAATCTATGCGGCTCATATTAACAGGAGAGGGTACAATGACGGGGGTATATCATACAATACACTGAGGCCAAGGAGGTGAATGTGCCAATAGGGACTGGTGTTTGAGATGAGTATTATTGTGTAATTCAATATCTATGTAGCCTACAGTGGTTGGGAAGTTTCAAGCTCTCTACTGTGTCGTATTTGGACAATGGACTGAGAGGGAGAGCCATATTTATTTGTATTTTATATCATCACCTGACCAACAACACACGATACTTAAGATCTCTGACCCATAACATTATGAAAGTTATAAAATTATTTTAAAAATATGGATATATTCAGCTTTTTAAACATCGACATATGAGAAAAACAGTAGTACACAAATTTTAAACGATTTTAACCTTGGTGTTGTTATTTAACCTTGACATTTCAACTTTTGATCGAAAATGACGTCATAATCGTCATCTTCGACCTCAAATACCCCAGAAAAGAGGTATTACATGGGGTTCTGTGATGATTAGTTAGAAAGTTAGCATGTGTAATGCATTGCAGTGGCGGCCATTTTGAAATTGCCCAATATGGCCGCTAGAAGAAAAAAATCGCTTGTCTGTGGGCAGATTCTGCAATAGCCAGGTCATGTCAGCTTGTGACAAAAATTTCAAACTTTTGCAACGAAGTGAACGATTATTTGATTAAGCCCCCCTACTATAGGCTAGTAGTAGTCGTTTATTCACTTCGAAAAGAGGGAGATTGTCAAAAGACTCCCAGGAGTCGCTTTCATGACAACCACCCATTGGCGCAATATACGTTTCTGGTTTTAGTTGCTAATGCATCCCCGCTGTTGCATGTATGTGTTTAATGGTGAGCCGCCACCGTCTCCGCCGCCGCTGCTCGCAATGCTTTGTTAGCACGGGAACAGCTAATGTAAATCCATAGTGACTTATTTATTCAAATCCACCTCACCGAAAAAAGAGTTGAGTGATGTTTTCGAAAATAGCGGTCATTTTACTTTTTAGCACTTGTGTTGTGTTATCAATAACTGGTTGTGGCTCGAAGGTCAGGTGTACTGGGTTCGAACCCCTGCCGGGTCAAATGTTCGTCATTGGGGTTGCGCATATATATAGAGCTCCGAAAAGTTCAAAGGCCTGGAGTGTACAGTGCTGGCTGTGGTACTATGCACTATAAAGAACCCTTAAAGCCTTTTGATAAGAGTAGGGCACAGTCCCCACTTCTGGCTTCCTCCTATCGCGACATTGCCATGACTGTGCAGAAAGCGACGTAAAGCAATATTCAGTCACTTGAAGGACCGCGTGATATTCATATAGTCCGGCAGCTAAGGGTGTTGACCCAAAATTCTCTTATATAGTTTTTTTCTCTGCTGATTGTTTATCTTTGAGGTCTAAATAAAGATATCTAGGGTGGTGTGGAGGTGTCACCTTTGAGCAATTTTAATTATTCAAGATGACCGCCATGGACTAGAAAAAGCTTTGAAAACGTTTCAGTTATGATGAACACGACTTTATAAAGGGCAAAAACTAGGTTAATTTGTCTTGTAATAATGTATTTTTCTCTAATTTTATTCACATAAATCTGTTTTACATCTCCATAGTTTGACAGTACAACAATGGACACCATTATGGAATCCAAAATGGCTGCCGTTTGGCTAAAAGTTAAGTTATAATCAAATGAAACTAAATTATATATGGGCAAACGATAACATGTAGGTGATGGGCTACGTACTGTGAGTACCATGCACCCCCCTGGATTGTATGTGTATTTTGCAATTTCACACAAAATACAAAATGGCCGCCATCTGTTTTTTTTTTAAATATGTTATTTTGTGCATTTTATCTCTGCATTGAAATAATGGACATGAAGCAAAATTAAAGCTATGTTTTATAAAAAAGAAATACTATTAATATATGAAAAATAACAAAAAATGTTAAAATACAAAATGGCCGCCGTCTGTTTGAACAAAGTGATCCTGGCCAGTAAGGAAGTGATCACACCCATTTTAAAAAAGTATCTAAACCACACAAAAGGGATCTTGCCATTGAAGAGTGATTACAACAACAATAAGAGTTATCTCAGCCACTACAAAAGTGATCTTGGCCACTGAAGAAGTGAGCACAGCCAATTTAACAGTTATCTCAGCCACTACAAATGTGATCTTGGTCACTAACAAAGTGGTGTCAGCCACAGATAAAGTTATCTAAGCCAGTGTGTTAGTGGTCAAGATCTCTTTTGTAGTGGCTTAGAGCATTGGTCACTTCTTCAGAGGCCAAGATAACTCTGTAGTGGCTTGGATAATCTTTTTCAGTGGCTGACATCAGCTTTGTAGTGGTCAAGATCACTTTTTAGTTGCTGAAATAACTTTAAAGTGGCTGTGATCACTTTTGAAAAATGGAACCAGAGACTGTAAAAGTAATAACAAATATTTACACCATATAAAAATATCATGAGCGAGAAGTCCTGCTTGTATTCACTAAAAAAACGTTGGAAATAGTTCATATAGAGGGATAAAATACAAACTTAGTGCTTTGTTGTATAAATTTCGTATTTAATAAAAATAAAATAGCATATATCTATGTAAAAGCCCTTGATAGTAACTGTCAACTGATATCAAAGATGTTGTTATATTTTTTTAACCTGGGTTATTGTTTTTGTGTCAATATATACAATTTTTCAAAGAGACGGCGGCCATTTTGTATTTTGAAATTTTTAGTCATTTTTCATATAATATAATTTTTTTATATATAAAACATAGCTCTAAATTTGCTTGATGTCCATTATTTCGATGCAGAGTCGAGTAAAATGCACAAAATTACATATTTTTTTAAACAGATGGCGGCCATTTGGTATTTGTCTTTCACAAAAATTGTTTGAAAAAGCATACATATCATTCAGGCTTAGTTATAAGCATATCTGGATTGAAAAACCGTGGCCCAAATGTGGATACATGTAAAAAAAACTTTGATAAAATGGTCTTTTCCTAAGGGGTTTTTGTTGTTGTGGATTGCGCTTATTTTTCAAATTAAATTATGCTTAGGCATACATGAAGCGATATTATTTGTTATACTGCAATGATTGATATACCATAAGAAGCGGAATTCAATTACTGCTCATATGTTATATAGCAGTTGTAGATCGCTTTACCAGAACAGAAATAACATACATTCAAGTAACTCTACCCCCTTATTTAAAATTGCGCGACGTTGTTAAAAACATATTTAGAGTATACTCTATATAAGTTGTCGAAATAGGGTTTGCATCCCTAGAATGTTAATGTTAAAAGTCGATTTAGTGTTCAGTATTTCCAAGGGCTTCAAAAAACTTAGTTTTAATGAGATGTTGGGGGGGGGGGAGGGGTGCATGGTAGCCATCTGTCTGAATGTTATCGTTTGCCCATATATAATTTTGTTGCATATGATTATAACTGAACTTTTAGCCATACGGCAGCCATTTTGGATTCCAAAATGATCTTCATTATTGCATTTTCAAACTATGTAGATGTAAAACAGATTCATGTGAATAAAATTGGACAAACAAACATTGTTACAAGACATATTAACCGAGTTTTTGCCCTTTATAAAGTCGAGTTCATCATAACTGAGTAATTTTCAGAGCTTTTCGAGTCCATGGCGGCCATCTTGAATAATTAAAATTGCTCAAAGGTGACGCATCCACACCACCCTAGATATATTTATGTAGACCCCAAAGATAAATAATCAGCAGAGAAAAAAACTATATCAGAGAATTTTGGGTCAGGCCAATATTGGGCATTCTGCTGCCGGACTATGAGAGTAAAACCTGTAGAACCCCATAGAGATCTCTAGGACATTAGTATATACCTTCGCCTATTAGTTGTTAATTAATAGTCGATATGAGCTTGATATCATCTTGAAAAAAAATTCACTGGTGGTTCGTAGTTCATACCTTTGAATTAAAAACTAGCATTATTGGTGACTGGTTGGTTGCTTGGTTGGGTTATTTTCATCACTAGCCCTATACTTTTTTTTGCACATATAAACTTTACTGAAATAGATGTGAAATGTGTGTCATGAGAAAACCACACAATATTTCTCAACTGGTGTTGAGTTTGTAGTCATTTGTTTAATTTATGTAATGCTTTGATAAATGTATCATTTTTCTCAGAATAAATAATAAATTGTTTGTCCAAATATTCTGATAACCAGCATAATTTGTCGGCTGTTTTGTGTGAAAAGGCTTGGTTCATATTCGTAAAAGTAAAGCATATCTAAGCATGGGAAAACTATTATATAATGTGATTGCAGTATACATTATTATCGTGCTAATTAGGACCCGCGCAAAATTTGAATCTCATTATAATTTATTAGCAGTATCTCGACCATTTTTCTCTCAGCAAGGTTCAAAATTCAAGTACTCGCGTTTGAATTAGTTTGTTGATCATGTTGCTTGTTCATATTTACATTGTTCCAAACTGTTCAAAGACATGAAGTGTAGGCCTACATTGCCACCTACGATATGCAATTATTATTAATATACTATATTGTTCCTATATGTAGTATATGTAGAAAATTGACTGTTATTTACAGGCAGCTTGGCAATAACCACTTGATTCAATTATTATGAGTATTTTTCATCCATTTTACGCTGGAAAATTGCGTCAGCAACATTGCGTTCAAAACATAATGAGTATAGCCTATTATGAAAGTACTAGACGTTGTTGCTGCCACAAGTAAATACATAAAGACAAATACTAATTTATTGGTTCTAGTATCCTTGGTTGTCCACAAATGAGATGATTCCGATGAGGTAATCATCTGGTTTTCTGACTAACAAACGACAAACGGGCCTTCTGACTAATCATCCTTACTTATTTTCTGACTAACGGGCCTTCTGACAATCGGGCCTTCTGACTAATCATCCTTAGGGCCTACTGGTTTTCTGACTAACGGGCCTTCTGACTAACGGGCCTTCTGACTAATGGGGCTTCTGACTAACGGGCCTTCTAAATAAAAGGCGACCACCGAAATTATAGTCACGACGATACAAGTAAAAGTATAGATATTGCAACTTGGGGAAACCCCTTAGAGTTAACACAATATATAACCTATGCTACGCCATTGGCCCAGCAACGGCCCAGCAGGGGATCGATGTATCATGACATCTCTACTAACTGATCAATGTCCGCAGTGACAGTGGCGCATTTGTGCTCAGTATTTGATATCCAGCAAATATGATAGGCTACCAGGGGCGTATTAAGCTTTGAGCCAAGGGGGGGGGGGGGAGAGTTTGCAGTTCACTGAACCCAGTGGTATGGTGCTGAAGGCACCACCGCGTGCCGCAGGCACGCCATGTCAAGGCGGTCCGGGGGCCTGCCCCCCAGGAAAAAATGAAATCTAGATGCTCTCTCTTGCATTCTGGGCATCTTTTAAGATAATTTGGGGATAAGAAAGAGGCATTTTTGTCACATATTTTTCACCAATGTCTGGTTTATTGATTGATAATGTTATAATGGAAGTCAAATCAACTTTGGAGAAATCAACAACTGCTGAATATTTTATTAAAAGCCATTTTATGAACACATTGAGACAGGCCAAGTGAATCGAACAGGATTGAGCTGCAGAATAGGCGCCTTGGATGGGCCCTGACGAACTGCTTCACCACTTCTCCTGTGTCTAGTTGGGCGGCTTTGCTGCAGTGGGCAGACATCACCTTGACTTCATGTTCGAAGGTTTTTTTTCTAAACAAATTATGAAAAAGTAAAAACACTTTTTCATTTTGAGGGGTCAACAGTATTTTTTTGCTGTCGCACAAAATGTTATTTTGCTCAATGTTTGCCATTGAACCTGACAGCTTCAACTCCTATAGTTGTACTTGTAGTGCCCTAAATGAAGTTAATAATCCTTTAGGCCTATACATGTTAGGTTGCCTACTATGATGTTAGTTCTAAATATAGAATTTTTCAAAATACGTCCGAGTGGGGTTTGTTCGAACAAACAACAAATAAAATGGGGCTAGTTCGACTGTTCAGATTAACCCCACAAATATCTGGTACATCCAACACTGTTCAGACACACCCCATCCCATGTTCGAACTAACCTCAAGTGTGGGGTTTGTTTGAATAGTGAAAAATATAACTTTAGACTAACATGTTTTTCGGACTCTACTGTGTTTTCAATTTGAGAATAAAGTATGCTAAAAATAGCACCTATAGTTGAATACTTCTGGACAAAAATATCAGTCTCCTACCTTCATCATATAGGTCTACGAAAATAAATATTTTTTCAAAATTGTGTTTAAACTAGCCCTGGTCTCCCCTACTCTAGCTGCTGACCAAAAAATGGGTGCAATAATCTGATAATTCACGTGAATAGATACTTATGACGTCACAATGTCACTATATGGGCTTGACCTATGTTGGGTTTACATGCTACAAGCACTTACCAATATATTTGACGATTTAAAATGATTTATAAAAAGTGTTTTCAGATATTTCTAATGATATGTATTCTTAATATTTAGGTGTGTCCAATGTATGGAGGTTTAAATATTATAATCACGCATTATCGCTCACGTCATTTTGACAAATATCGAGTGTTTCTCAGACATATACTACTTGATGGATATTTAAATCGAAATATTGCTCGTAAATTGTGCCCATCTTGGTCGTTTTCACATATGAATAACATGGTTAATTTGAGCCCATATTTTTTTCCAACCTCCGCACACCTCTGATGGGCAACTCTTTTTGTGATTTATTAGCGAAATAACAAAAAGATGACTGGAAAAGCACAATTATGGCTCATATAGACTACCTCTTAAATTGCATTACTTTATTAAAAACATTATTAAAAGTAACAAAATAATTTAAATTAGCATTTGTGACCGCTTTCCAATACTTTTTCTTGTAAATTATATGTAACGTCATATTTTTTTTTTTATCAATCAATCAATATTCAATAGAATAGTGTTTTATTCAATCAATCAATATTCAATAGAATAGTTTAAGCCCTCGCTGGCGTTGTCAGCGAGGCACGTTGTCAGCACTAATAAATGGCCCAATTAAAGGCTGATGGCCTTCCACCGACCGGGGAGCGAGTTTAAATCGCCGGAGTTGCATGCCTGTTATTTATTATCAGACCAAATCCTAATCAATCAAACTGCAGGCTTCCCACCATGCAGGTACTGGCCCCGAAGTGCCCTTGTTGGGTTAAAAAAATGAAAAATATTTATTATAGACTAGTTGGCTGTCATTTCAGATCAAATAACCAATTCTAAGCTCTAAAATTAACTCTTTTAACAATATGGGGTCAGATCCTCAGACGTCCACCCCTTTTAGACAGACCCCCCCCCCTCAAAAACTTTCCAGTGGATACCTTGAAGAAGGAAGAAAGTATTGATTAATTGGTTGAGTAACTTTTTTAATAACTGATAAAACAGCATTTGAACCTCAAATAACTATTCAGGTGCCAGTGGTCAAACATTATCAGTGATTATGCTCCGGTTATCAACCGTATTGGTTATATTAGTGGTAGGGCAATATTTGGACACATTTCTAGACTTTACTTTAAAAACAATTCAGGGGGCATACCCCCGTACCCTCTAGGACCGCACGTCTCTGGCGCGCGTGCTTCAGGCATCGCTGGTTCACAACACCACCGACAGCACACTTTTCAAAAATCGTCCCGCTCTATTTTTTTTTGGGGGGGGGGGGGAAAGCCCTGGAGTGTACATTTTCCTGAATCACTTACCTGAACGATGTTGGTGATGACTTTTTAGAGCTAAATCGGTAAGAGTGTACACTTTTGCTAAATTTGTACCCAATATTTGTATAATGTTGGCCAGCGTCTGCGATGCTGGGCTTAATTTGTACCGACATTGGATGAAAGTCTAGCATACATAATCACTTACCTTAATGAGGCTGAGCATACTGTTTCACTTCCCCGTTCAGGAACTCATACCGGCCAGGGCCAATTTACGTAGGCAAATTTATTAGCACAAGGAGAATTTCTCCAAAATATTTGTCTACTTTTTCTGGGCCAATATTTGGCATCACCTTTTATTAGAGGTGGGCTGTAAAATCAATGTTCTCCAATGTCTCTGGTCATCGACTTTAAAAGCCCTTGCGCTCCTGATCATTTAAAGACTTAATTTTCGGAAAATCCATCAAAAATTGAGTAGGTGCCTCCTATTTTAGTGTTTTTGACAATTTTGGCGATAGGAGCCCAGAAACCCTAGCTGACGATCGATTCAATTGTCTTCATATTTGGTCCACTTTTTGAAGATATCATCTCACACAAGACAAGTTGACATTTGGGGTCAACAGGGTTAATTTGTGGTCATTCTAGGGTGATTTTGGGGGTCATTTGAGGTCATTTTGGGGTCAGAAACTCAAAATATCCGTTTCCGCAATAAAGTTTGCTGTATCAGTGAACCAATTTCTCCTTTCTTGTTTCTTTCATTGACATCACCATTCTTCATCATAGCCACTAAGTATTTGAAGACCATTGATTTGAAAGGAACCAATCCACTTTAAATTGAGTAGAGGCTGCATATTTTGATGTTTTTTGGCTCTAGGTGCCAAGAAAATAGCTGTAATTCACTGATCGATCCGGGAAGCAATTACATAACCTATATATCTGCTGTTCTGGTAGATCAGTTGTCTTCAAATCTGCTCGACTTATTAAAAAATATCATCCCACACAAGACAAATGCACATTTGGAGGTAAACAAGGTTAATTTTAGGTCATTCTTTGGTCAGAAACTAGAAGTATCCGTTTCCGCAATAAAGTTTGACATTTCAGAATACAAATTTCTCCTTTTTAGTTTCTTTGATTGATATCATAAATTAAACAATTAATGCCCATCACTGCACACTTAGTTCATGTATTTAGTTCATGTATTTAGAGGGAGCATGTACATCCTCCGGGTACCGCACTGAAAATGTGTAAAAAAATTAATTAGTGTTTGTTTACCCCCAAAAATGCCAAGCCCCCCTTTTATTTTATTATATAGTACCCCGCTAAGAAACCCGTTTTCCGGCCGGGGATATCCTTCCTCAGATGCATTGATGTAGTTTTAATTACTATAATATTAAGGTATTATACTCCGGCTACATGCCTACCCTGATGACATCACAAGGCTCTGACACACTGAAAGCCATGTTTTAGCGGGCTTGGCTCTACTGTGATCACCAGAGCGCGCTAGCTGACTAGGGCCAACACCGCTACCGTCTTATCGGTAGGCGGGGTCACTGTCTTTTTTACACGGGCAGCTGTGGAAAAATGGTCGTCAGTCAGCTGAGCTCCACGCAATGTGAGTAGCTTGGCTTAGCCGGGTACTACATGCCCACACCAATGGCAAAACTCGTCAAAATACATTAGTGCGAGGCATGTACCCCGAGTATATCATGTATGAATAGACCCTTAAATGACCATAGTTACAGTCATTCACCGGGTGGCGCTGAAGTGGAGCCTTTCCCCGCGGGGCATTGTACCCAGAGTATGCCGTAATTAGTATTGTTGCAGTGTATAAAATATAGTGACTAACTTCAATTTGAGGTACTCTATTAATAGAGTGCCTCAAAAAATGACAACAATCATTCATCATGTTCGTGCTGACAGGGTTTCCCCAAAAGTGTTAAAGAAAGCATCATGGTCCATGATTGACGCTTTAACTTTTTACCCTAATGCTTCAGTAATCCTGTCTTTTCCGAGATTTCTACATCAATTCTCAACTGATTTTCATGAAATGTGCCAAGCTCTATTTTCCAGTCCCACAGGAACAAGCTTGAAAATGTCAAAGATATAAATACAAAATAGCCTGATAGTTAGGCAGAGTTGGCAATATTACCATGATTACACTGACTCGGGGTGGGGAAAACCTGGGGCTGAGCAATAATGGGGAAAAATAAAAATGATAGAAATGTATACATATTTTATTAGAATCAAACAATCATCAATAATCAGACAATAAGTAAATATAACTTATAATTCTCATCTCTTTTTTCATTTCATTTTTTAAATATTGACCAGGGCTGGGCAAAAATGTTTTTTTTCCAAAGTGGGCAATACTGGGGAATAGTGAAACCTAGGAAAACATGACTTGGGCAATAATACAAATTATAACTAGAGAGGTGTATCGACACAGGCGTCGATGACTATGCCTCCGCTGTAAAGGCTATTACCTTCCTGCCTTACCCTCCAATTCTAGTAAAAAATGATTTATATGATGTATACACTGTGATCCTTGGCCATAATTTTTACATCATTGCTTACATCCAGGATGCTGTCAAACACTCTCCTGGAACATCTTTTAGGAGGATGGGAGGCGACCTCCTTATATGGCAAGATCTGGTTTCAGCAATGCAAATCATTCATGGTGTGTTTTCATTTTAGCCATAGATGTTACATGTATAATAAGCCTAGTTAGTAATAGACTGGCTGTACTTGCTACAGTATGTAGGGGCAGATCCCACCTGGCTTACATTTTCAACAGTGGTGAAAAATGAATGATAAATGATTTGTTTGTCAACATCGTAAACTGTTTCTTTGGTTTAGACACCAAAAAAGTCAACACCAACCAGAGATGCAAATTCGCACTAGCCTGGTAGCCCAAGGCTAGTGGAATATTGTAAGGGCTAGTGGATTTCCTTAGAAATGTTTGGTAAATGATGGTAAGGGCTACTAGTTGAATTTGTACCCCTGCGGAACAAAAAGTCAACACACAAAAAAAATCAGCATACAAAAATTCAACACCAAGAACAGTCCACCCACACTAACAAAAAGTCAACACCAACAAAAAGTAAACACCAACAAAAAGTCAACACCAACAAAAAGTCAACACTAAAAAAATTCAACACCAACAAAAAGTCAACACCTACAAAAAATCAACACTAAAAAGTCAACACCAACAAACAAACAAAAAGTCAACACCAATAAAAAGTCAGCAGCAACAAAAAGTCAACACTTTTTAAAATCTAGTTTAAACAGTTTTTCGTGTAAAACCCGGTGAAAAATTGGTCCACAAATTCTAAAAATAGCTCTGGAACTACGTCATGTGAGGCTAAATTAAACTACGATGATGCATATTTCCCTGTAGTCTCGCATTCTGTTTTACAGTAATAGTCTATCTAGCACATTATACCATGTATATTGAAGATGATGGTCGAAAGTCTGCGTTGACATTCACTTTTTGAGGGTATATCCTTCATCGACACTACACATTTCGTTTTATAGTAATCATCTAGCTATCTGACACAGTTTTTCCGATATAACCGATGATAAAGTCGATAATGGCCTCAAGTTGGTAATTTTGAATTTGAACGTGTTCACATTTTCAGGGCATATCCCTCCCTGAAACCGCACATTTTGTAATGGTTTATCTGGCTCAGTTTGTCAAATATCAGGCATATTACAATTATTATGTCTGATAATCAGCCATTTTGAATTTGATCCGAGTTGAAATTTATTTTTCAGGTCATAATAACAGCACATTTTGATTTATAGTAATGGTCTAGCTATCTGACATGGTTTGCTAGATATAGTCTGCCATTTTGAATTTGATCAAGTTGCATTTTTTCAAAGCATATCCCTACCTGAAACCACACATTTTGTTTTGTAGTCATGGTCTACCGATCTGGCACGGTTTGTCTGGTATCAGGCATACATGTATTAAAGTTAATTATAATGGCCGATAGTGGACCATTTCTAATTTGATTAAGTTGAAATTTTTTGGGCCATATCCCTCCCTCCGCACATTTTGTTTTATACATGTAGTATTAATGATCTAGATATCTGGCGAGGCTTGGCAGATATCTGGCATATTAAAATTAATTACAATTGATGGTCGGCCATTTAACTGTTATCATTTATTTAAATAATTTATTTATTTAAATATTCACCCACTTGAAGTTGTCTCGCTGACGCGACCCACAACTTCAAGTGGCTGAGAAGTACTCATATTTTAATTTGAGCAAAAATATTGCCAAATCTTGATTTTTAGACACACATTTTATTCCCAATGACAGTGATTTGGTCGACTAATAAAACACATTAAAAACGACAACAGTCGTGATCAGCAGGATATTTAGGTTACGAAGGTCAAATTTCATCAACCCCAAAAGACACACCTACATCCCCTAAGGGATGTGTGTGTGCAATATGAAATAAATCCACCCACGAGTTTTCGAATTCCGAGATCTGCTCAGGAAACAAAATGTGGACAGGAATCAGGCATATTAAAGGTAATTATGGCCGATGGTCGGCCATTTAAGTGGGTGAAATTTGATAAGCCTCAAAAGGCACATATTCACCCCCTGAGGGATGTACATGTGCAAAATTAAAGAAATCCATCCACAGGTTTCCGAGATTTGCCTATATTTTTTATAGTCTACCTTTAAGCTGGATAGTCTCTAGGTAGACAGTATTGATCCGGGTCAACTCACACCCTAACCAACTCGGACCATGCTACAAACGTTGTCCGAGTTGGTCTACTGCAGTGTGCGACTGGGTGATGCTAGAATAGTGTGACTGTCTGACCTGTCTGAGACTAATTGTGACCCAATTTGATGGATTTTACTAACAATACTAAGCCTACTAAGTAATAATATATTAGGCCACTAATAAAAGGTGGTTTCAAATTTTTGCGTGGGACATTTCAGTTTATATCATGTAATGTAAATGATATGGTACTATCCGATATAATTATCACCCAATGAATTGCTGTATACCTCTCTGGCTTTATGCGCAGCCCTATATAAATATACTCAACTGACAACATAAAAGAATGTCTTGACATCACTATTATTGCATTAAACCTTTCAAGCCTGAATTTACCATTGTCATCTTCATCCACTACAAGCCGCAAATTGCTGTCGCAATTCCTGACTTGTAGTAGATGAAGATGACTTGAAGTGGGTGGCAAATTAAAGAAAATTGTGATGTATTGTAAACCAGTTTCAATTAAAAATTCCATTCTAAACCCCCTAGTTGTAGGGAAATAAAGTATGTTCTCAGGGATCTAAAATGATGCTTTAAAGCATCGTGAGGGTTCAAAGGGTTAATGTAGTCAATATATTTACTCCTCTACTCCTATTTACATGTCAAATGGTCTAACTTTTGAAATATGCTATACAATTTTACGGCTGTTAGGATTTGAATACAAAATGGCCTTTGCAAAATTTGAAGGAAACCGGTGCAGAATTGTCGTAGAAATCGCCGAAAATCATGCGATCCTGGTTGATCATTTTTATTTGACCGCAAGTATAGAAAATAATTTATACAAAATGTCATGAAAATTGCTTGAAAATTGACTGAGTAATCAGCTAAAACAGCTAGGACATGTAGGATATACTGATGTAGGCTTGTAGCTGGTCTAGGCTACTGAGTACTGCAGTACTGATGCAGTACTGATTAGCCAGTTCGCCCCACATTGACCAAAGAATGTTTCACTGCCGCAATTAATTGAATGAGACGTTTCGGGTTTCGCATCGTCCCTTAGACATTTCGCACCATATACAGCATCGTTGATAGGTACACCCAAAAAAGTCATTTTGTGTTTTTTTCATGTGTTTTCACGATTTGCAGGCCACACGCCTCCTCATGGGGCGCACCGAGGGTAAAAAATGGAAGTTTCTTAGCCATAAGGATGAAAATCCATCAAAAATGTTCTTCTTCCATGACCACCTCGTGGAACTAAAAAAAATATATAGAACTAACCAGGGGCGGAGCTAGCTATGCCCAAATATGTGATTGTTATGTGCATATGTGGTATATTTGCTACTGTTACTGTATTGCGGGGCACTCGTCGGGTGCCCTGAAGCATCTAAAAACTAAAACTTTTAACAGCGTCATGATCTCAGTAGTTTTCCTCAGCTACTTCAAAAAGTTCAAGTGTCTGGGCGATGTTTTGGATTCTGTATCCCTTGGGCAATTTGCAACATTGAGGTGACATCTATTGGTAGGTACTTCCGAAGAAGTCATGTCAGTGTTTTTTTCGTGTTTTCGTGTTATGAGGACATCATTAAGACCGTTTGGACAGAACAATGTGGGAATCTCGAAGAATTGAGATACCTGGGGAAGCCTGCACTAGTTTGCCAAGGGCAAAACCTGGGTGAAGTTTTCTTTGCCTGCCCTGCACTTTTTCATGGGGCGCACCAAGGGTAAAAATGGAAAAATTAGGTCCTGGTGCTTTATCGGCGTTTAGCATGTTTAGTTCACTCAATAATTTAGTTATACCAGACTGTGTAATTTCAATATTATCCATGTCAGATGTTGGTGTTCCTTCTAATTAAGGCATATTTAATTTAGTGGTGTCCTCATCAGTAAATACTGAGCAAAACTGTTGGTTGAGGATTTCGGCCTTGCGTCTGCTGTCTGAATGCAGTTGGCCATAATGCAATAAGGGAGAGACACCACACCTATCCTGGCGCTGTGATTTTATATAGCACCAGAAAGGCTTTGAATTTTGAGTTTCCAGAGATGTTAAAAGTTAGTCGTTAATAAAGGACCAACGGGTACGTCTGAGGTTTTGCTGTGTGTCCCGTTTCTGTAATTTATATTTTGCCCAAAGGTCAGGTCTTTTTGAAGTTTTCGCTCTGTTATAAAGTCTTGCCTTTTTGCGAATAGCCTTGCGGAGCGATTTATTAAGCCAGGGCAAGTTCTGGCGTTTTGATGTTAATTTTGCTAGTACAAATTTATTCAGGCAGTCTATCAAGATAGACTTTAACCTTAACCATTTTTCGTTTACCGAATTATTAGCTCCGGCCGTCACCGTGGGTGAGACGGAGGGATTCTACCTCCGTTTTTTTTGGCCTCTTCTTTTGCCTATAACTTTGTAAGAAAATAAGCTAGGATAACAATTTTTGGTATGTGGGTTACTTCCAGGTGGCTAATGGACAGGTTGAAATATTTTTAATCTGAATTCAATACGCAAGGTTGCAGAGGAGAAAATGATGATGTTACGGCGTTGGGCCGTTGGGCCGTCCGTAAACAATTCGTTTTCGGAGCATATCTCTGAAAGTACTTGTCCGATTGTCTTCAAATTTTACACACAACACCCCTAGGGGGTCTAGTTGTGCCTTTTGGGGTACTTGAACTTTGACCTACTTCTGGTTCAGAACTATGACCTATTTAGACGTTTTGACGCGCACTTCGTTTCCGGAGCAGATCTCGAAAAGTACTGGGCCGATGACAGTCATATTGCACATACATGTTCTTTAAGGTCCCTAGTTGTGCCTTTTCAGGTTTTTGGACCTTGACCTTGAAGTTGCCCCAGCACTTTGACCTAATTTATAACATCGGTAAATCCGACTGAAAGATTTTGCGGAATATCATGAAAACCGCTCAAGATAGCTACACCATTACTATAAAACAAATTATGAGGTTTCAGGAGAGGATGCATCTTGAAAAATTTCAAGTCGATAAAATTAAAAATGGCCGCCTATCGGCCATTATTCACCTCGACAGGCCTGATATTGCGGAATATCATGAAAACCGCTCAAGATAGCTACACCATTAGCATCAAATAAATTGTAAGGTTTCAGGAGAGGATGCATCTTGAAAAATTTGAAGTTGATAAAATTCAAAATGGCCACCTATGAGCCATTATTCACCTCGACAGGTTGATATTGTGGAATATCATGAAAACCGCTCAAGATATCTACACCATTACTATGAAACAAATTGTAAGGCTTCAGGAGAGGATGCATTTTGAAAAAATTCAACTCGTCCAAGTTCAAAATGGCCACCAATCGGCCATTATTCACTTCCACATGGCCGTTATTTGGTAAACCGTGCTAGATGGCTAGACCATTACTATAAAACAAAATGTGTGATTTCAGGAGAGGATGCATCTTGAAAAAATTCGACTCGATAAAATCCAAAATGGCCGCTTATCGGCCATTATTCACTTTCACATGGCCGTTATTTGGTCAACCGTGCTAGATGGCTAGACCATTACTGTAAAACGAGATGTGAGATTTCAGATGAGGATGCATCTTGAAAAAAATTGACTTGATCAAATTTAAAATGGCCGCCTTTTCGGCCATTATTCATTTTCACATGGCTGATATTTTGTAAGCCGTGCTAGATGGCTAGACCATTACCTGATCACTATAAAACAAAGTGTGAGTTTTCGGGGGAGGATGCACCCTGAAAATTTTTAACTTACGAATTCAAAATGGCCGACAATCAGCATTATTTACCTCGATAGGCCTGATATCAGGTAAACCGTGCTAGACCATTACTATAAAACAAAATGTGACGTTTCGAGAGCGGATGCCTTTTAAAAACTTTCGACTCAATCGAATTCAAAATGGCCACCTATCGGCCACTATTTACTTTCACATTGCTGATATTTGGTAAACCGTGTTAGATAGCTGGACCATTACTATAAAACAAACTGTGAGATTACAAGAGAGGATGCATCTTGAAAAAAATTGACTCGATCAAAATGGCCGCCTATCGGCCATTTCTCACTTTCACATAGCCGTTTCTTTGGTAACCGTACTAGATGGCTAGCCCATTACTATAAAACAAAATGTGAGATTTCAGGAGAGGATGCATCTTGAAAAATTTTGACTTGATCAAATTCAAAATGGCCTCCTATCGGCCAATATTCACTTTCACATGGGCGATATTTGGTAAACCGTGCTAGATGGCTAGACCATTACTATAGAATGAAAAGTGAGATTTCAGCTGAGGATGCATTTTGGAAAATTTTGACTTGATCAAATTCAAAATGGCCGCCTTTAGGCCATTAGTCACTTTCACATGGCCAATATTTGGTAAACCGTGCTAGATAGCTAGACGATTACTATAGAATGAAGTGTGAGATTTCAGCTGAGGATGCATCTTGAAAAATTCTCGATCAAATTCAAAATGGCCCCCTATCGGCCATTATTTACTTTCACATGCCCAATATTTTGCAAACTGTGTTAGATGTTAGTCCATTACTATAAAACAAAATTTGAGGTTTCGGGGGAGGATGCACCCTGAGTTTTTAACTAATTTATATCAAATTCAAAATGACCGTAAATCAGCTATTAGTTCACTCGATTGGCCTGATATCGGGTAAACCATGCCAGGTAGGTAGACCATTACTGGGATACTGATTAGGATCATTAATTTCAATGGAGGTTTGCAATCTCTGACAGACTGTCTAGTTCTTATCTTACTCTTAGACTGGGCTTCTTAGACCTAGTTGTCTTGCGTCTTGATTTTTGACCTAGACTAGGACTACATTAATAACCCTATACAAAATTGCTTAAATCAAATTCTAATTCGGAGCGGGAGCTCCTGGACTTATGTAGTCTTGTTGGGGCTATCTTTGGAAAGGGAGGTCCAATGTCTCCTAATTTCTTTCCTGATGTTTTCCCAACTTGCTTTTTTGAACTGACGCACTGGGCGAGCGGTCGATATGGATCGGGTTGATGTCTGCTTCTGTCAGTAGGCCTACTGAACAGTGGTCCGAAATTCCGGGGACGCTGCGGGATGATTTAATTAAGCTTGGTTTATTAGTTATACAGAGGTCTAAAATGTTTTTATCTCTGGTGGGTTCTTTTTGTACTTGGGTCAAGGCATTTTCATCCAGGCTAGACAAAAGATGTTCGCACTGCCTATTGTTGGTGGCTGAGGGCAAAAATAGACTATTTTCCTAGTCTATATATCAGGAAGATTAAAGTCTCCAGCAAGGATGATGGTTTGAACGTTTTTATAATTCAGCTCAGAATTTGATCTAGATCTAGCACAGCATTTTTCTTGCTCGGTGAAAACTGTGGAGTGTGGTCAAATATTTCTTTTAGCATGTCGGCAGTTACGAAAAAAGGCTCAGCATAATGTTATTGGATAATTTTAAAAGTTATGGAATATAACGCTAGGCCTACAGTCTATTTCACCAGATCCTGGGAGTAGCCTTTCACCAATTTGCTTGGTCGCTCTTCAATTTTTTTTAACAAAATTTTTATCGGATCAATTTTTCATCTTCCCCTAACATCCCTGAAAATTTGGTGCAATTGTGTTGTGTATTTTGGAAGTTGGACCATTTGGCATGTAATAGAATTATTGTTTCACGGTAATGGTGTTAAAGAGAGCTGTAATTTTGAAAATTTATTACATGCCAAATGGTCTAACTTCGCCAGTACACAAAAAAAATCCACCAAATTTTCAGGGATGTTGGGGGAAGATGAAAAAATGATCCGAGAAAATTTTTTGGTAAATTTTTCATAGAGCGACCGAGCTAATTGAAAAAAGTCAACTCCCAGGATTTGGTGAAACAGACTGTACTAGATCTAGAGACTAGTAGAGTAGACTACCTATCGTTGACTGAATGACGGGAAAATCCAGCCACAGTAATGGAACAGCGACGGCAAAATGACTATGATGCGAAATGACTCTGATGCGAAACGTCCATTGATAGACGATAGCAGGACACTTCGTACCATGTTCACTTCGTAACCTACCACTTCGTACCACAACAAATAATAGACCTACCAGTTCGTACCACCTCTACCTACCAGTTCGTACCACCTTTACCTACCACTTCGTACCTACCACTTATAGTACCATTTTTTAACGGTTTTATTTCGCGAGATGGAGTCTATTAGAAATCTTATAATAATAATGACAGTAGATATATTCTAACAATAACAATATATAATATATATTTCCTAAGCTCCGGCAGTAGATTCACGCTAGTTATACCTCCATTTTATAGTTATCAATTCACGGGAATCTACATGAATTTGAATGGCCTGTGGCGTATTATAACTTAGACAGTTTTTAATAAAATATCAAGTGTGATATATCGTTGGAATCGCTTACTTTATTACAATCACTTTGTTACAAAAACGTCGTATTTTCTCCTTTTACCGTGGTAGAGCTGCGTTGTGAAGAGAGTATCCTCTCTGAGAAGGTGGGGGGGGGGGGGGAGTGCTCCTGCGACCAAGGAGCTGATGACACATAATGAGTTGTGAAGCTAGGAGTATCACCTCGGAGAAGGTGAGTAGTAGGCCTAGATCTACTCCTGTGACTCACCAGAAGGTGTGAAGGGGACGAAAGGCAATTGGATTTTAAAAGTGCTGATTATAAAATTGCAATATTTAAAAACAGACACATACTTATAGATTATTAGTCTATAAACTAATTAGTCACAGAGTTGCGAGAAGAGTTTGATTTACTATATTTAAACTATTTGTCAATTAAATTCAATCCCTAAAAATTAAGTTTATTTAATTTTTCACCCACTTTAGTTGTGTCTCTCCGCCGCAAGCCACAACTTCAAGTGTGTGGACATTACTCATATTTGTGTAATTTGAGACGAAATATTTGCATCAATAACAGTGCCTTGATCGCCTAAAAAAATGCATTAATAATGACTATGACTATAGTAGTGATTAGCAGTGAAATGATTAATGTTTGAGGCTCATTTCTCGAGAAGTAGGGCCGGTTTTTATATGGCACATCATATATATGACACTGATATTGAGCATGCTGTACTTTAAAACGTTTTATTATAATTTTGTGATCTGAATTTGAAACACTTAGCAGGCCTACCTGTAACGTTAGTAGGCCTAATCATGTAGTAGTAATCGATCTTTAAATATCAAATTTAAACGATGAAGTCTTACACTTGTATATCGTTGACAAAATATGATGGAGCCTATTAAATAAAGTATTGATGCAATATATGATGAAATACACACAGAAATACATGACTTTGACAAATACATAGTCTATATATATCTCATAATAAACACGTCTAAATAATTGAGACAAAGACATTTATTTCTGATGATTCTGAATAATTGCCAATCTGCAGAATGTTATCTATACATATGGGCCTACATATAATATATAGCATAACAAACATGTCTACTAGTAGGCTACTAATTAGGAAAAAAACATATATTTTTTCTGGTACGAAGTGGTAGGTAGGCTACGTTGGTACGAACTGGTAGCTTTCTGGTACGAAGTGGTAGGTACGTTGGTACGAACTGGTAGCTTTCTGGTACGAAGTGGTAGGTTACGAAGTGGACATGGTACGAAGTGTCTAGAAACCGTATAGACGGCGAACTGGCAATGATGCGAAACGTCCGGAAACCCCTGATTTGTCACAAATTTTTGAACATTCCTCCGCCTTCAAATGACCTGTCGGGGCGCATTGGGGCACTTGTGGGTTCTCAGATTGCATGGGCACTTGTGGGTTCTCAGATTGCACTATTAATTGGTAGGCCTACATTAAGATTTCACTTGGCAGCCCAAGAAGTTTGAACCCCATAACCCCTCCCCCCGTAGATCTGCCACTGGGCTACGTTGATACAGTGTTGGGTTGCTGTTGGCCCACCGTCTACGACGTTGGGCCAACAGCAACCCAACACTGAGTCAACGTGTACGACGATGACCTAACATAAAACTAGCACTGGGTCAAAGTCTTGTTTTTTGCTGAGAATTACGATATATCAATACATGTATCGCCAATAACCATGTGGTTATTAGTTAAAAACCATCTTATACAGACTGGTAACGGCTAACTGTCATATTCTCCAGTGATATCATCCAGTTTGCGGCGGTTTGTTGACAGACATGTCCTGGCTTGGTGCGGAAGTATAACAACATACTTATGAAAGGTAGGATAATAATATACGTAACTTTACTCTAATCATGATGATGACATAATAATATAGCCTTCCCAGGGCCCGTATTCTCGTACAAGTTATGATATATCGTAACGTGTACGAGAATACGGGCCCTGACGTTTTATTGAATGTCGCAGTTTGGGGAAGATATTATCAGAGTAGGCCTATATAGGCCTATGTAATAGGGCCTAGTCTTGACTCGATAATTCAATTCACAACGCTGCATCGCCAACAGCACCATTCGATACACTGATATCGCTAATAATACTGTTTTACTGGCAGGTACGAGTTGTGTGTCCCTTTAAACAGTGGTAAAGACAACGTCTATCGGTCTGATACAGGCTACATGTAGAAGGAACTGCCTGGGTGAATTAATGTCGTGGTCATGCTCATTTGACGTGTTCACACAAACAACGTTAGCAGACATTGAGTAGGCCTACAATTATTTCCCTAAATATATAATAAAAATGTAACGTCATATTTAGTATATTAAAGTGTATGTTAATAATAACATTGATGTGTACTACAACATAAGCATTATTTTCTTTCTTTATTGTTGAGTGTACATTAACCTCAAAATGCTCTTTTCTAGATGCTTGAGAAAAAGGCTAGAACACATACAGCGCCCTACAATGCTAGCAGAATAGATCACCGATTACAAAGGTACGCACATAATTAATAAATTAATATAATTTAGTTCTCAAAAAATGTTTTTTAAGAACTAATACGTTAGCTATTAAATGTATGGGAATTATTCTATGTCTATGGTTATATCTTTGAAACTACATAAATAACTCACGTGACAATTACACTAAGCTGTGTTAACATTATGTCATAAGGGACGCAACATTATATATCTGGGGTGGGGGGGAGTATTGGCTAGAGTTTTTGTTGCTTGCAAACTTTTTTTTTTACCTAAACGAAAAAGCAATCTTTTTTTTGGCGATCAACGTCCGACAATTTTTTTTTGTGTTTCGTCGAAGAAATGAAATATTTTTTTTTTTGTCGTATGCTTTCCCTATTATGTACGTTAACATTTGGTGGTTTTTCTGGTCAACATATTTTTCATCTATTTTGACAACAAACTTTTTTTTCCTGCCCACATTTTCAACAAACTTTTTTTTCCGACTTTTGTGGCGACAAACTATTTATTTCAATTTTTTTCTAGGCCACCCCAAAGATATCAAATGGTGCGTCCCTGAGAATCGACCACTAGTATCGATCCTTACCATGCTTACGTAATTAAATGAAAGCTATGAAATGTTAAAGCAGCCCCTTGGGATAACATCAATTTTCGTTTTTAGTTTAGTAATGAAGTAGTGTATCCCCAAGATCATGATTTTATTTTTTTCAGGATTTTTAGATTTAAAAAAATATTTTTTATCAACATTTCTATGAAACCGCTTAAAACCCAAACAAACTTTTTGTACACCTAAACAATTGCTAAAGGACGGTTAAATGTTCCCACAGCATTGGGTCACATGGTGATGCCGTCGTTAGCTATTATATGTATGGGAATTATTCTATGTCTATGGTTATATCTTTGAAACTACATAAATAACTCACATAACAATTACACTAAGCTGTGTTAACATTATGTCATAAGGGACGCAACATTATATATCTGGGGGGGGGGGGGTATTGGCTAGAGTTTTTGTTGCTTGCAAACTTTTTTTTGTACCTAAGCGAAAAAACAATCTTTTTTTTTGGCGATCAACGTCCGACAATTTTTTTTTGTGTTTCGTCGAAGAAATGAAATATTTTTTTTTTGTCGTATGCTTTCCCTATTATGTACGTTAACATTTGGTGGTTTTTCTGGTCAACATATTTTTCATCTATTTTGACAACAAACTTTTTTTTCCTGCCCACATTTTCAACAAACTTTTTTTTCCGACTTTTGTGGCGACAAACTATTTATTTCAATTTTTTTCTAGGCCACCCCAAAGATATCAAATGGTGCGTCCCTGAGAATCGACCACTAGTATCGATCCTTACCATGCTTACGTAATTAAATGAAAGCTATGAAATGTTAAAGCAGCCCCTTGGGATAACATCAATTTTCGTTTTTAGTTTAGTAATGAAGTAGTGTATCCCCAAGATCATGATTTTATTTTTTTCAGGATTTTTAGATTTAAAAAAATATTTTTTATCAACATTTCTATGAAACCGCTTAAAACCCAAACAAACTTTTTGTACACCTAAACAATTGCTAAAGGACGGTTAAATGTTCCCACAGCATTGGGTCACATGGTGATGCCGTCGTTAGCTATTATATGTATGGGAATTATTCTATGTCTATGGTTATATCTTTGAAACTACATAAATAACTCACATAACAATTACACTAAGCTGTGTTAACATTATGTCATAAGGGACGCAACATTATATATCTGGGGGGGGGGTATTGGCTAGAGTTTTTGTTGCTTGCAAACTTTTTTTTGTACCTAAGCGAAAAAACAATCTTTTTTTTTGGCGATCAACGTCCGACAATTTTTTTTTGTGTTTCGTCGAAGAAATGAAATATATTTTTTTTTGTCGTATGCTTTCCCTATTATGTACGTTAACATTTGGTGGTTTTTCTGGTCAACATATTTTTCATCTATTGCGACAACAAACTTTTTTTTCCTGCCCACATTTTCAACAAACTTTTTTTTCCGACTTTTGTGGCGACAAACTATTTATTTCAATTTTTTTCTAGGCCACACCCCCCCCCCCCCCCCCAGATATCAAATGGTGCGTCCCTAAGAATCGACCACTAGTATCGATTCTTACCATGCTTACGTAATTAAATGAAAGCTTTGAAATGTTAAAGCAGCCCCATGGGATAACATCAATTTTCGTTTTTAGTTTAGTAATGAAGTAGTGTATCCCCAAGATCATGATTTTATTTTTTTCAGGATTTTTAGATTTTGAAAAATATTTTTTATCAACATTTCTATGAAACCGCTTAAAACCCAAACAAACTTTTTGTACACCTAAACAATTGCTAAAGGACGGTTAAATGTTCCCACAACATTGGGTCACATGGTGATGCCGTCGGCCCAGCGTTGGGCAGACAATCAGTGTTACAGGTGTATCACCTCATGTCCTGGCTATAAGACACCAATCAGACACCAATTAAGGGTGATTGCTTTGATCTCCTCGTCTAAGACGTGGGAATATGTGGTGTAAAGTTCTGTATATTGCTGACTTGTTTTGTTTACATGGCAATATACGACCTGGAAATTTAACTATTTCACTCTTTTTCAGTGCTTTTAAATTGTTTTTTGACTTTTTTGTATTTTTAGTTCAGATCAGTAGGCTATATCTAGCTTCATATAAGTTAAATTTTCAAAATTGACAACATTGAAAATGTCTCATCCCAAGGGGTCCCTTTAATTTGAATATAATTATTATTTTGACAAAAAACATATAAAGTAAATTATGATGAAAAGTAATGTGTTTATTCAAGTATTCAAGTCATGGCGAGTTTTTTCTGAACAAAAACATGTGTGCTTGTCATAAATGCAGTGATACTCAGGGTCAGGGTTGATTCAAACAATGTAACGCCATTAAGAACAAAACGTGCATTTAGAGGTTAAAAAAATAATCCAAACATATTAGGATGAAAACAGATATGCTCATATTCATGATATTAGGAGCATTCGGTCTATGGTGCTCATATTAGGCGCACCCATTCTGATATTACCAATTTTAAGATTTCATTTGTTTGGATATTTTTTTGTAGCTGGGCGTCAGCCCAGGTACGGTACATTATTATCAGAATCTGGTCTCTGAATTTGGGACAAAAAATGAAGTCATTTCAGTCATAAAACTGATAGATGGGTGAATAAATCTGACCATTGTCCTTAGTTTCGGAGACCCTATCAATAGATACATATACGCATAGAGCTTCTTATATCAGTTTGATACAAAACAAGACTGTTCGATGTTGACGGTCCCTTAACTACTGGTAGTAGGTTAGTACTCAAGTCTGTCCAAACAGAAATGTTATTGGCTGATCAGCAATGGCCCTTGTCCAGCATAATCAATCAGCTATGTTCTGATTGGGCACAACTTATGCAAATTACAGGGCCCGGTAACAAGCATTATTCTGGGGAGAAGGGTTTGTATCCTGATCAGTGATTAGCCATGTGACACAATAGTTGACATCCATCTCCAAATATGGTATGCCCTATTGGTCTGCATGCTGATTGGCCAGCAATGACATCATTTATAAAAGATGTCTGACCTCAATAGCTGACCTAACCTCTGAGGTCAAATTATCTGTACATAGGGGCCTACAACACGTCACCCCACTGCAGATGAACTGAGGGAGGGGTGGTATTCAGTTAACATTAATATCGTTATCCCGCAAGGTTTCAGGTCAACCCAGCAACCACGATGCATTGACCCAATGCCGATACAATATTGGTCTGATGTCGCAGACGCTGGGCCAACATATCGCATTGGGTCTGCTGAGCACCTGTAATCAATGTTGTGTTGTTCATCTGGTCTCGACACCCATTAGCCTAAAGTCTACCCAGCATAGGCTACACAAGACAGTGAATTAATGTTGGTTCAACGTTGGTCCAGCGTCGTAGACTGGGGTATAGGCACTACACACCACAACGGATCAGCATGGTCTTTGAGTCTGATTGCACCTCATAGACATATCCACACCTTGTTTCCCAATTTTCCTGTCGTAGGCCTACATAATACATTGTAAATAAGTTGTAAACCCCGATACAACACAACGTAGCAAAAAAAAATTGCAACTGAAGGTTGTGGACAGACCTTGGGTTGTCACTGTTGGTGTGAGCTCTTCCAGGGCTACAACGTGGCTCACCCCTGTGGGGGATGGTGTTGACCCACTAACGTTACTAATGCACAAAGTCTCAACGTCTGTCGGGGTAGGCTAACCAGCTAACTGGCAGACTCAATTCAGCGCCACATGGTTACCCCTGCATAACATTCAATTGGAGTAGGCCTGCATTTCAAGCTGGAAGGGGCAAGAGTCTGGTTGACATACTAAGCCATCTGAGGGACGCACCATTTGATATCTGGGGGTGGGGGGGGGGGGCGCTAGAAATTAAAAAAAAAAATTGTTTGTTGAAAATGTGGTCAGAAAAAAAAGTTTGTTGTCGAAATTGATGAAAAATATGCTGACCAGAAAACCCCCCAAATGGTAACGTACATAATAGGAAAAGCATAGACAAAAATATATATTTGAGTTCTTCAACGAAAAAAAAAAAAAAAATTGTCAGACGTTCATCACAAAAAAAAGATTGTTTTCTTGCGGAGGTAAAAAAAAGTTTGCAAACAACACCATCTCTAAACCCCCCCCCCCATATATCTAATGGTGCGTCCCTGACTCCTGAAAGGCTGAATTATGTCACTGTGTTGTCTGTCAAAGCAGTGTTACCATGGAAGGTGCAACTAAGACTTGAAATTCAAGTACAATGCAGACTGCTTAATATCTTTTAGTAACATTGTCATAAATTATAGCCTAATTATGTTTATTGTTAATATAGGCCTACTGTATATATGTATGAATGGTAAAATCTCACAGTAAAGTATAGGGGAGACTGGGGCACTTTGGGACTTCGGGTACATTGGGACAGGCCTGTTCGACAGAAATTATATTGCGATTTGTTCGCCAGCTGGTCAATGGTACCAAAAAGAACCAATTTCCTTTTTCCACCTTGTTTAAGCTTAAGTCCATTTTTTACATGAAAAATATGTTTTTAGGATGATCAATATATGTGTCTATAGACCACGTAATATGTAGTATTCAAATCTTGATTTTAGCTAGATCCACGTTGTCTTCAGGTACCTAATATGGTGTCTCAAGTTACCCCAGGTGGCGTCTCAAGGTGTATCCATATTTGTCGTAAAAATCTTTTATTTCAAAAGTTAAATATATGTTTGGAGGGTTTGAATTTATCCGTCTCAAGGTGCCCCAGTGTCCCCTACCCATAGGCCTATATCTGCAAAAATTGATGTTCAAGACATGCCACCCCTTGCCATGATACTTGATAACTGTGGGGTATTATAATTTTCCTCTCATTGTAGTCTAGCCATTCATTTCAAAATTACATGCATAGTGGACAAATCTAATTTTTGTAGCATCTGGCAGACAATGACGTTTGGCCTAAAGCACATGTGTAGCCACTGGTAACAGTCGACCCGTGCTGGTTTGGACAACATCAGATGAAATAGGCCTAATACGGTCCGACATGACTAACTAGCTTAAAATTGGGACATTTCCAGCATCGGTCAAGGTCGAGTTGTGACAAGAGGATGAGCATACTTTAATTATGCATTTATATCAGTCGTGATAGTGATAGAATAAACACACTGAATTAAAAAAAAATGTTGCATGGCGTTTGTCGCGGTCAACACCAAAACATCACCATTTTATCAAAATCACATACTTGATACGCATAGGCCTTTTAGGCACGGAGCCCTCTATGGAATGCTTTTGAACTGTTCTTTTTCAGCAGAAAACAAGGTGGTGATAAGGCATGTGTAAATGAAATGAAATGAATCGAGCTTTATGCCACTTTTGTGCACATACAGGCTAAATTGGGCCAGAAAAACATCCTGAGGATGATGAGATGAATAAGATGACACTGCCATCCAGACACTAGACCCTAGAGATCTAAGGCCGAGCACGCTACCTCTTGGTCACGGAGCCTCCCCACAATACTGCGTTTTACGAGTGGATGGGGAAGAAATATTTTTGTTTCTTTCAAACCGCCGAGACCGGGAAACGAACCCCGAACTCTAGCGTGAAAGGCAGCGGTGCTAACCACTACCCTAGGGCCCCCGCTCTCAAGGCATGTGTAAGCTATCAAATCATATTTATTTAAAATCGTTTTTTGTGAACAATACACACATTAGCCAAAGGCTATTCTCCCGATTTGTAATTTAAAAAAATCCACAATATTATAGCGAAATATTTGTTTTTGATTAAAGAACCATGGGTGATAATGGAAAATTCTACCTCCAGCTTGGTAAGGCTACACTTATAACAATCGTCATGTTGGGGCACCATGGACGTGGTACAATGGACATGCTCCGGGGCACCATGGACACATCCGTGTCCCATTAAGTATTTCTACGCCTTATTTATCACTCTCAGCACCCTTCGGGTGCTAGGGTTCACTCAGGGGAGAGGCTCTTGGTCCCTTCGCCACAATGACATGGTCATGATCACCTAAAATAATTGTTAGCTGTTCAAGCTAAACTTATCCAGTGTTAGTAACGTGTAGGATTTGCCTACGTTTTGGCAGTTTTTCCATCGGACCAATGGTGGCTCACTGATGACAGTGATCACTGCCAGTGGGTCGTCAGCGGTCGGCCATTGGGGTGCCAGAAAAAAAACAATGGTGGTGGTGGGCTGTTGATGGCCGATAGGCAAGCTGCCAGTGCCCAGATAGCAGAAATTTAGTGGGCTGTCGGCGGTGCACTAGTGAAGACTTCAGGAGTATGGGGGTTTGTCCGGTGGGCCACTACCAACCCACTGACTACAGCCGCTGGCGCCGGTGGATCATCAGTGGACAGCCAGACAATATCTGGTGGCCCACCGCTGACCCGCCAGGTGATGTATATCAGGGGCGTAGCCAGGGTTATGAACATGTGTACGCACAACGTAAGGGGTACGGATTTACAGAGCTTTTCCGAAACGGGGAGGGAGTGGATTTTCCCTAATTCATGGCTGCTATTTTATGGGGGGAACCCCCATACCCGCTGCGCGAAGCCCAGCGGACACGGTGGGGGGTCCGGGGGGCCTCCCCCGAGGAAAATTTGAAAAAAAGATCGCAAATGGTGGCATCTTCGGATGGTATTTTCGGTAAAGATATTGATTTATAAATTTTTAATTTTTTTAATATTTTTTGTAAAATTTCAAAATTGAATACAGCAACAAAATTAAAAATTGAATTATATCAAGTTATAATATAATTTAAATCATTTTACCCAGTGATTACATATTGAAATCTACTGATTATTTTCGGTCAAGTACGATTATCCATAGATAGCCTCAACTTTTTTAAAAAACAGACATGGCGGATCCAGCATTTGACTATGTAGTCTACGTAGTGTCTTTGTGTGCACGAATAATAGCTAAGCTGGACATTCTGTGATTGGTCATAAGGGGGCCACCACTCAATCGACAGGGGGTGGGGGGGGGGTGGAGTTTTTTTAAAGTAAATATTTTGAAATTGAATTTTCATGAAAAAAATAATTGTCTGAAGGACATGATGTAAATAAAAAAAAATGGCCCTCAATTTTTTTTAGTCATACATAATTAGAGGCTAGAGTATGTGGAGGGGTTAAAAGATGAAATAACTGATATTTTTAGGCATACAGATCTATATCCATGATTTTTATTACTATGCCAGCTGCCAGACAGTATACAAAACAGATTTATCCTTACACGAAAACGAAACTATACACTATATATACACTATATATACACTATACAAAAACGTTATTTGATCATTATTACCTGGTTACATGACTCGCTGTGATAGACATAAATCAGCCCTGAGCAAACATGAGATGTTGAAACAAAATTGTTTTAATGTTGGGCCAGTGTCGTGGACAATGAACCAACATTAGTATAACATTGGTTGAATGCCTGCATGGTATTTCACTCTTGTCACCAGTGTCTTCACGTCTGAGAAGCTAGTCAGTGTAGCATGGGATTTATGCATGTATACATGTCATTGTGCAGCCTATCATTTGTTTAACACAGTGCAGTGCAGGTACAAAAATAGATCGTTTAGAATTAGCCCCATAACGTTGCTGAAACAGAACTGCCACAGAATATAATGCCCACTCAAGGGTAAAAAAGTGGGACATTTCTCTGGACGCTCATATCTAAGACTTGACTCGATTAATCAGGTTAATAAAAGGTTATTTTGTATACATCGTACGCTCAGTTCATTTGTAAAAAAAACAGTAAAATGTTATTAGCATTTTTCCACCTTGGGGTGGATATCGATCTCCTTGACTGCCTGGTTGAAAAAAATTGATTTCCCCGGGTAAAACGAATGTAGACTCTAGTAATTCACGGTCCCACATCTTTACGGTGTGGGTTCATCCACGGCAAGTTTAGCGGCACTATAGTCATACATGTCGTGAATTTGTGACTGTCATTGAAAAGAGAAACATTTAGGCCTATTGCATTTGTATCCTACTTTTCCCGCGTTTTATGCAACACCACATAAAGAATAAGTGCGCATGTACATGTAGACTAGGCTAGACTGCTAACTTGTTGCTTCTTTTTTTGATGGGTCATATTTTTTTTACTCTCCCTTACAATGTGTACGCACGTGCGTACTGGCGTACGGCTGGCTACGCGCCTGAATATGGCAGTGGATGAGATGGTGCTATATATAAGCTGCTAGCAGCCCGCTGGGGGCGCACTGTCAGAGATGGCTGTAGTCAGTGAATCGCTAGTCAATGCCTTTGTCCAAACACATGAGGTCTTTGGGCCGGGTTGATTCTTTATGTTGATGGATAGAGCCTACGGCCGAGGGGTCCTGCCATCAAATGATGGCTATTTTTCTGTCAAGACAAGACCTGGTAGTGTCACCATGGAAGTTGCAACTGAGACTAGGGATTCAAGTTCAATGCAGACTGCTAAATATCTTTTAGTAATGTTTTCATATAATTCCGTTTATGGTTATTAAAGTGATATGTATGAATGATATAATATCATAGTAAAGTATCCCATATCTGCAAAAAGGATGTTCAAGACATGCCACCCCTTGACATGCTACTTGATAACTGTGGGGTATAATTTTCTGCTCATTGTAGTCCAGCCATTCATTTAAAAATTATATGCATAGTGGACAAATCTAATATTTTGATGTGATGTGGGCCTTCCTAGCCTCTACCTGGGCAATGAAGTTAGGCCTAAAACCCATACTGTGTAACAGTCGACCCGTGCTGGTATTGACAACATCAGATGCTGTAGCTATACACCTCAAGAATTGGAGATTTAATTCAGCTCTATGATAAATAGCCAAATTTAAGTTGTTGCCGGTCCGACATGACAAACTTAAAATTGGTACATTTCCAACCTCAGTCAAGGTGAAGCTGTGACAAGAGGATGAGCATCATTTAATTATCCATTGATATCAGTCTTGATATAGATAAAATAAGCACACAACATTCCTCGTTCATTTACTGTTGTCGCCGTTGCATGGCGTGTGTTGCGATCAACAGTAAAACATCACAATTTAATCAAAATCACAGATTTGATACGCATATAAGGGCATGCCGTTATGAGCGAGTATGCCATTCTGCATAACACACACTTATAAGTGAACAATTTGTAGTATTTCCCATTGCCCCAGCTACATGAGGCCTTTGGCCCTAGTTATTATTATTTCGAATTGTTTCGATATGCCTACGAAAGCTCAGCTATGTCTTTTTTCACAATTGAACGGTTTGTTCTTAATCAAGCTAAAGATTATTTTTAATCAAAGTTAAAATAGTTAACATACATGCTCATTTTAAGATAGGTATTGCCAATTATGAGCCAGTTAGACCAACTATTTTTCTTTTATATTTTTATTTTAGCATCGAATCAACTGATCAAGAAATAAAAACAGTTTCGGTTTAAGAGTGTGCATATGGCATTATATACATCAATTGAACAGATAATATACTGGTGTTACTGGTGGCTGCTTTCTTTAAGGTGGTCATATTCGGATAGTTCCCCCTAATTTACCCTTCCGCAAGTGATTTCAGTCAACGCGTGGAAATAAAACGCGTTCACATGAATAATGTGCATGGTATTGATTTCACCTAATTAACCTAATTGTAATCTATAGTCTTTAATTATGTACTTTACAATATTAGACTTTAATCATTATGTACAAGACTTCTAGTACAAGTACCTATTTTTTGGTAATAACGCCATGGACAGAGTCGTATATAATTATTGTGCAGGATGGCGAAAAACTGTCAAGTGTTGTATCTGAATACATGCATACTGGCAAGTGGGGTTACAATACATTTTGTTTTTTGCAAACGAACTGCGCATCAGTAGGCCTAAAACAATCATATGTGACCATGTGAACCCGCCGAACACGGAGACGGTGCAATATAATTCACAGGTGTCATCATGTGTTTATATATCTAAAATAATGTACACTGCAGCTTTGAACTATTTTACTTATAGCAACATACTCTAATGATTTATTGTCAAAGCTATGTGAATCGGGTGAAACAGTCTACAACTGGACAGTCAGTCAGAGACTACAGTCCTCCGCCGCGCAGCATAGGATCACTGACGCCACATAATAATCATTTGCATAGTGATTGTATATTCGATCCGGATTGTACAAGCAAACAAAAAACATAACCTCCTTTGGCGTAGGTGAACATTAAGCAGTATGAAGGTAAATAACGTCCGGGCGTATTATAATTCAACATTTTAATCATATATTGTAGTATGCATGCGTTGTGTCAGGAATCTTAAAGGTAGTTTGATCAAAGGTAACACCAGAAACATGCCATGTATGGCTTTGTATTAAAAATCTTATATTTTGTTGTCAGACTTATTTTTATTTATTACAACTTCGCTCAATTTTTCACTGATTTTGGTATGTATTATATTATATTGTTAAATAGATCAGTTGCAAACATCGTACAGACCAGAATCTATACATGTTTGCACTAATCAAGCGTATCACAATAAGTAAAATACATTTCAAATGAATATGTCATATAATGATAACAGATAATAAAAACACAGATGGGTTTCATAGTTGTGATGTGAGTATGCATACATCCTGGTAAAGTGGTTATATACTGATATGTGTCACACTGGAGCTAACAGGATCATCCCAGCAGATAATTTAAATGTTTATTTCATTCATTAGCCAATATGCAGTATTGTGGGGTGGATCCGTGACAGAGAGGTAGCATGTCCGGCCTCAGACCACCAGTGTTCGAATCCTGTGTCTGGAGGGCAGTGTCATCTAATTCATCACACTATCCTCGGGAGGCTCTCATGGCCCAGTTGAGTCTGTATGTGCACAAAGCTGGTTTGTTATGCAACATCAGACATTTGCTTCACGGCATATCCGTAAACATGTTTTCCTATGACACCTATTTACTTGAAGTATTCACAGTATCATGTTGTGTTATGGGTGTCGTAGACTTTTTATTTATCTGACCAATCATATTGAAAATAAACATGACATATATAAAGAGATGTGTAGATGTGTTCGGTGGATCTCAGTTACCGTCAAGTCCTCCAGTACGTTCACATTGACAGTAAATTCCCGAATAATTTTAAAAATATTGAATCTGTATGTTTGATCTTCAATAAATTTAGTCAAGTTCTTACATGTTGAATACATATATTTTTCCAGAGAGCAGATTTACGACTTGCCTAAATCAAGTGAATATGACAGGAACGGCAGATACATTGGTAGTGATCCTGATAAAGTTTGTCAGCAGTATAAATTGTGAGTTTGTGATTGCATTGTAATCTGTATTAACGTAATTATTATTTATCATACCATATTAAATTTCATATTCCAATATGATATATGTGGTGCAGGTATTGGATGATGATATATCGTTTGTTTCTACCATTTGATTGAAAGGTGTTTCTTGATTCAAATATAATCATGATAATATTCTCAGTCATGAACATCGATTTATGTTTCGCTAAGTGAGTAAGATATAATTGCTTAGCCGTAATGTTGTGCCTGGCGAGAGACATTTTATTTATATTTTCTTCACCATGTTCATGGGGTACTTGGATGTTTGCTGGTAGTAGTACTTTTCGCCCCCATCCGGGGACGTCATTGGGATCTGTTCAGTCTGTTGCATTCTAAAATGTATGGTACGGAAGCTGCAGCCTCCACGTGTCTGGCCATAATCTTCAGGTGGATTGCCAGCAGCCTACCATGGTTCCTGCGGTCAACAGCGTTGCCAATGCAGCTCTCTTATCAGTGCAGGTGAATGTGTGACTAGCTCTAAGGCTAACAGATCAACCACCGCGCCGGTAAATTATGGGTTGTGCCATTGCTCTGTACATATCCACACACATAAACCACCACCATAATTACTAACAGGGAAGAACGGCCATGTCGTCTCTGATAACTATGGATTCCTGAGATCCTCTTCGAAAGTTCATGATACAGCGATGTGTTGACTGACTACTAGCTGTGTTGCCATATGATCATGGGTACCGCACGTGCCATTAAACAAAATCAAGTAAACAAGCCAGTGTCAAATGCGATCTCATGTTCCCTTTCATTGACCACACACTGTATGTGAACAGTGATTTTGTGCAGTGTCTACAGCTGAAATCATGGATGCCCTACCAAAACAATGCATCCAGTCGTTAGAGGCGAAGGTCTTTAAAACGTACACATAACCTGCTAAACACCTGATAAGATGACAATTTCGGCCAACATTTCTTATTTTTTTACCAGTATATATACCACTGTTATGATCATGATGATATATATCCTAATGGTCTAATTTACTACAATCCTGGAGTCAAATTTTGGTTGAAAAATGGTCAAGCAATATGTGTTACTGTACATCATGAAAGACTCATATTACCCTGTGGAGATCATTATATTGTATGACATATGTGTATTTAATGTATATGTGTATCTAATGTATATGCAAAATGTGTTGTTTCATGTTTTGTGTGGTATTTAGAGACAAGAAGCAAAGAGACAGACAAAGTTTCACGGGGAGTAGTGCATGGCAGCATACAATTCCTGAACTGAACGAAAAGGCTTATCATCCTGAATGGTAAAACATCTCGTTAAATATGCAAAACATATAATATTATCTAACGTCTGCCTGGAGCAACAAGAAGCTATGTAAAACATCAGTCACACATCAGGTGACACAAATGTTGCAAGCAGCAAGGTACCAACTCACAATGCTACGTTAATCAGTATTTTGAGTTAGTACATTGTGGCTCGGGAAAATAGCTTGAAAACAGCGAAATAGCCAGGTATTGTCGCGAATAATTACTTCAATATAACAATTCAATACTTGAGATTTTTGAGTTAGTGATTTGTTGCTGTGGATAAATACATCTCTAAAAGCACGAAACAGTTTTTGTGGGGAGCCTTCGTGACCTAGAGGTAGCGTGCTCGGCCTAAAACGGCCAGGGCTCTTATTTCGAATCATGTGTCTGGATGGCAGTGTAATCTTATTCGTGTCACCATCCTTAGGAGCTTCTCTTGGCCCAGTTTAGCCTATATGTGCACAAATGTGGCCTAAAACCCGATTCATTTCATTTGCTTGAAGCAGTCCCTTCAATACCTCCTGCAGTCTTCAGTTGTATTCGTTCTCACTCTACCCCTGAATGCGATGAGGCCTTTTCCACCTATTTGAGCACCCCTCCCCACGCGGCTCCCAACTGTCGGCCCCTCCCCTAAATTTCAAACTCTGCCCAAAATTATGAAAGTGATACATGTAGAACAAATATTGCTTTTATTGCAATAAACATGTTACCCATACATTTCTAATTCAAGTATATCATAGCATGCATATTTTACCATAAATATAGACACAAATAACGTTCTGAATTATTTTCTTATTTTGACATGAGCACATTTAATCTCGAAATTAGGTATTATTTTTTTAAATGACACTGCATATTTTCCGTGCATTTTCGTTCATAAGTAGATAATTAGGGGGATTATATCGATACAAAACCACAAGAGTTTAGCCACTACTTAATCTGTTTTTAATATATTATTTGATATAATCACCCCGTTTAAGGCAATAAAGCTTACAAATCACACTTTGCAGATAGCGAGGAACCAGTGATGCCTCAACGTTGGGCCATTATTATCGACGTTGTCACAGCGTTGGAATATCGCTGGACAACTTCTCGCATGGCTTCGCATATACTGTCACATGACTTGCGGTTTTCACGCTAGATTTTGGTGGGCGATTGCCGGCAATTAACTGTTAGCTTTGATGTCTGGTTTTGGGGGGTGTCGCACGAGAGGCACGTATGTCCTCCTGCAGTGGGGGCCCAATATGTCGACTCATAACTGGCAGGGGTAGTGGGAACTACACCTGTCAATGACAGGATGCTTCAGTATAGCTATGTCCATATTAAGAATATGTTTGTTGTTGACTGGTAGGTCCATCCATAAATGCAGCAAATTTATTCATGCCAACTTGTAATTGTTCTTTGAGGTCAAAACCTACTTACATGTAGCTCATTGTTGCATCATCATGTTCATGCAGATACGTTTTTTTAGTTATTCAATATAGTCAATTACCACTTATTCGGTATTGAATATTTTATATTCATCTAGCTATGAAGATTATCAAACAGCTGTACTGCGGAAAAAAGCTTTACGGAATGATGTATTGTGAGTATTTTAATTATAATATGTATCTGACATAGCTCATGTTTTGTGAACTAACGATGAAATATATTATGGAAAATGTAGATTTTTTACAAATATGTTTAAATGTGTTATACAGTGGTCCTTGTTTGCCAACATTGTCTTCATCTGACGATGACACGTTCGACAGCAGCCAGTCAAATTACGTGTAAGTTCTGTATTCCATCGACTATAATAATTTAGTATTGTGAATATAATATGTATGCCTACCGGCCTTCTCTTGTAGCTCATTTGATCGATTCCTAGACTCGAGGTACCGCAGTAACACCAAGTCTGTGCTTACGATGTTTGTGACCGTTGTTATACGTGAATAGTGGCAAACCATTCTTGATGCATGGAGGTTGTAGTGCTGTTTTTGATGCTGCATGCTCTAATGCATTTTAAGAATATCACAGTTTCGTCCACCTACAAACCTCCTCGTGTCGCGGCATGATGCAGAAAGCGGGGTGTCACCATCATCACTTTCATGTTTACACTTTCATGTTAAGGAGAGACACAATAAAGTATTCTGGCAGCTCGGGCAGCTTTTTAGACAAATATTTGCATTTATATATTTTAATAACTAAGCGGTTTAGATATTTTAAATGTCAGAGTGAGTGGGTGATTATTGTTTTATGTCTCCTTCTGCACATTATGACAATATCGCGATTGTCGTGAGTATGCCCCACTTTGGCTAACTTATAATACACAGTAAAATAAGCAGCATTGCATACACCAGGGGCCGCTTGCACTAAACAGTCGCAAACGAAACGTTTCTCGTAAATGGATCGCAAAGCAAACGTAGTGTGCATCAACTTTATCGCAAATATAGGACTGATGTACCAAATAGTCGCAAACACACACCTGTCATAATTAAGTCTGAAACGAGGGTAAATTTGTGACTACCGAGGAGGTGGTTTAAATGGGTCGTAAACAAATGGAGCAACTTGGAATCATATTACTAAGTACAGTGATGGCTTTTTAAAGTGTATTTTTTTCCAGAAAAAAACTCGAAATATATGCATTTAATAAAGGTGTGAACATTGTAAAAATCCAACAGTTTGAAGGTGATGACGGAGTGGACGTCCGAATGTCTGTTCGATGTCACCTTGAACCGGCAGTCCGATGTGTGGTAAAATGCATATAATATATAGATGAAACGGCGTGTTGGTAAACGTTGACCCAGTGTTGGGCCAACACCTTTTTCTTATTACATGATAGCCGTGATGAAGGCCATTTGATGTGTGGCCAAATGCAGATGGTTAGACAATAGGGTGGTCATAACACTCACCAGGTGGCGCTACTAGTCAGCTATTCTCTTAGTGATAGTGATACCATAGAGACACATGTTTTTTCCAACGTTTTTACCGTTCATTTACACAATTATTTGATGTTGAACTATGAGAAGTGCACACTTGTTCAACTGAAACAAGAACTCAAGAAGCCAAATGCGAAAGTTGCAGGACAGAAGCGGTTGTAGATAGTAAGGCGAGAGGTGTTTCCTAATGATATAATTCGCGGCTTCATGCTTTCTAGAGTATGCACGCTGCTGCAGCATGTTCGATACATGTTTGCCTTTGTGCCTGGAACCTGATCCATACTGTGCAATATATAAGACACCCCTCTCCATGTCCAGCATTACCCAATGCAGTGTTCGGTTAGCGTTGGTCCACAGGTTACGGCACTGGTCCAACAATAAACAGGAGTTGACATACCCTGATAGCATCGCAAGGCTCTGACACAGTGACCTCCATTTTTTTAAATTAATAGTTCTAATACAATCAAAAGTTTACGCCTGCTGAAAATGGCCTAGTTTTCGTAGGCACTTGAAATATTCGTGTCAATTTCATGGCATCCGAGTTTTTCGGTAGGCGGCGCATGTGCCGTTTTTACACAGCTGGCTGTGGAAACAAAATGGTGGTCAGTGTGACTGGGCCTCGCGCAGTTAGGCGGCCCAGTCATACCGGGTAGAGTTGACACTGGTCATATCCAAGAAAACAGAAAAAAATTGTATAACATTTGTAACATCTTCCGTTGGTCCAACATTGTACACATGTTATACAATTGTTTTGCATTTACTGGGATACCACTCAGCTAAACACGAAACATTGCCGGGAGACATTGATACATTGACGGGGCAATGTTGGGATAACGTCGTAGACGCTGTACCAACATTGCTCCAGCATTAGTTTAGTGTTTTCTGTTTGCTGGAACAAGGACACTCAATGACATTAAAGTTAATTGTATAACATGTACATTCACCCCTTCTAAATCTAAATATATGGCGCGAATACGTGGTTTTAACTCAATCAGAACAAAGTAGACAAGTTGGTAGACACGTGTCTGGTCAATGCGCATCCGCTCTGAATTGAACTAGGTTGACGCAATAACTTGGAACTTTTTTTATTGGATATCTCCATTTTTTATGTGAAGTTTTTCATGAGTATGGAGATAATAAATTAGATTTTTAGTTTTCAGCCAATAAACAAATGGCTGCCAGCTCGTGACTTACTCTTTTTCTGGGGGGGGGGGGACTTTTGTAGAATTCATTATAGAGCCTTGAAACAAGGTATTTATAAGTTTTCGAGGTCTGCGTGCGGCCATCTTGATTCTATCATTTTTAATAGGTCGTTCTTGGTTTCAACTAAATTCCTTGAAACCTGGCATATAAAAGTTTTCAGGATCCGCGAGTGCATTGGCATTGTCCGTTTTCATGTGGAACCAAAAGCCAGGATATAACGGCCATCTGGATTTTACCAATTTTAATCAATCATACTTTTTTCAGTTGAATGTCGTGAAACCTGGTATATATGGGGTTTCGGGGTCTATGAGTTCACTGACATTGTCCGTTTTCATGTGCGATTGAACACGAGACTATAGTGGTTATCTTGATTGTAATAATTTTAATAAATCGTTCTTATTTTCACTTTAGTGTATTGAAACCTGGCATATATAGATTTTCAGGGTCTGCGATTATATTGGCTTTGTCCATTTTCAATTGCGACCCAAAGCGAGGCTGTAGCGACCATCTTGATTTTATCATTGGCATTCGATTATTGGCATATGTTCATGTAGAAAATACTAGTTATTATACTCTCAGTGACACTTCATATATCATGTATATCAGCGTTTATGTCTAAATTTTGACAATTACTTAGAACTCAAGCAATAAAAACTAACAAATTAGAAAAATATCTTAGCTAAATAAACAATATGAATTTAATTGCAAATGATTACTTCCATACATTCAAAGCGTATTTGTTGGCAGACCACCCCACCCTACGTCACCCATAGATGATCCACTTGCACCAACTAATGAACATCTACTACAGAAAATAGAGGAGCTGGAATTTAATTTGGAATGTTGTATTAAGCGTGAAGAACGTGAAACAGAAAGGTAACCACTGATGATTCTAATATTACATTACTTTATTATGTACAGTGTGAAATCTGCTTATGTCGAATATAGGGCATTAACAATCATTAATAATAAATAATGTGAATAGTCACTAATATCTGGATCAACACCAATGCGAATATAATCCATTGATGCTTGATAGAGACACAAGCCATCAGCATGATCAAACCAGTGTTAGTGTAATATAGGTCAGGACCCAAATAAAGTCGTGAGGTAGGTGAGGCGTTGGTTGCAGATTCGTCTTTTACAACCCCACACACGTTAATAGGCATATATGTATAACAATTGTATTGTATTATAATTTACAAATATGTGAGCTGGGATTCAATTTGGAATGTTATATTCAGCGTGAAGAACACGGAACAGAAAGGTAACCACAGATAATGCTAATAATACATTTATGATGTACAATGTGAATCATTTTGAGCACATGTATCCAGTAAACACGACAACACAACATGTTTTCTTGTCTCACTACACAGCATACATCTGGTTTGCTCTCACATCTCATACATATTACGAACATATTGCAGACATATGATATAGATTAATACCACGACAATCGCTACAAACCTATTTATGTCGAGCAAATGACATTACCAATAATAATAAACAATGTAAACAGTAACTAACATTGATCAACACAATTGCAGATGGAAGCCATCAATGTTTAATACGCAAAAAAACATCACCATGATCAACCTAGTGTTAGCATAATTTAGGATCATCTTCATATAAGCTGGAAACAAAATGTTTCTTGTCCGCTCACTCGTAAAAATTCCATATTGTATTATTGAGTCTCTGGGATCGAGAGGTAGCGTGCTCGTCCTCAGACCGCCAGAGCTGGAATTTCGCATCCTGTGTCTGCAGGGCAGCGTCACATCATCCATCTCACCATCCTCAGGTTCTCGTGGCCTAGTTTAGCCTATATGTACACAAAGGTGGCCTAAAACACCATTTGTTTCCTTCCATATAGGCTACACTGGACCCTCATAAAGTTGTGTGTGTAGGTGAGGCGTTGACTTTGTGGATTCGCCTTTAACAACCTCACACATGTTAGTCGGCATATATGTATAACACTATTATTGTATTATAATCTACAAATAAATGATATTGTTATGTTCACACCACATAGCCATTTATCCCAGTTGGCTTGTAGACAAGTGTAAAATTGTTGTGCATGGTGTTATGCCTATGTCATGTAAACAGGAGGAGGTAACTTGTATCCAAATAAAGGTTTTCAGTTAATCACACTTGGAGTATTCAATATAAAAACATACTTTTAAAAAATAGAAAGAAAAACTTGGAGCGACAGATCAAAGAAGAGAGACTAAAATGTGATGCACTGCTTGATAAGAGTACAAAAGCTAGGAAGACATTAGCAGAAGAAAATACCTCGTACTCTCACTCGTTAATAGTCACTTTAGTAAGAGATTTATAAGATATATAAGCTAGTATGTAATTGTCATCAACACACTTATGCTTGATGTAGGAAGGAGTAATATTGTTCTTTGATATCCAGATTAAAAAGCGATCTGCGCTTGTTGAATGAAGAAAACTCTAGACAAAGAATAAGCTTACACGACCAGAGCGGCACATTTAAACGAAATGAACATAAATGGAATATTGATGCCCAGAGGTAGATATCAGCACATTGACAATGAAGCGTAACACTATTTGTACGCCTATAACCCATTAATTATTTGTCAAAGCATATATTTTCCTTGGTCAAAGTAATATTCATCAGTAATGGCACTACGATGCTCGTGTGATTTATTTTCTCTTCAATTCATCTCGGGCGTCCTGTTAACCCAATAAAACTGTATGTACACACATGTTTCATACACTTCAAAGCCATTCATTCACCATATCATATACAGTGCTATTTTGGGAATCACGTGGCTTTAGAATGGGTAGGCCCTATTGGGTATTTTTGGGTATTTTTGAACAGCAACGCACAATGTGAGATTAGCCTGTTTTTTTCAGTTCTCATGTCAATTACGTGTTTTATTTGTTATATTTAAACTAAATTCAATTATTATCGTTTCTAATCAAACGCAAGCATTTTTATATTTCTGACTGTCAGACAGACATTTAAATTTGCTGAACTCGAAAAAGACAGAACCAGGATTAGTGAAAAATACGAACGTTTAATTCAAGGGTACGATGACAATTGCGAACTCTCTCAACAAAGGTGAGATATTTCTTTATATGACTGGTTTCTAGATAAATCTCATCTAATACTATATTCAAAGGCCCAAGACAAGTTTTTCACCACCTTGAAAGAATCAATATTGTTGAGTGACAAGTTATTCGAAACAGTTATTATTAAAAGTTAGAAAATGTGCTTTTGTTTTTAGGCCTCAGCCAAAATTTTGGCGGATGCCTATTGTCGTCACCAGGCGCGTCCGTCCGTCCGTCCGTCTGTCCGCCACTTTTTAGAGCTATAACATAACTGGAATGCACATTAAACTTCACATACAGGTTAATCATGACTAAAGCTTGACTAATTGCACATCTGACCTTTCTGTAACCCCTTTGACCTTGACTTTTTTCCGATCGACAATTATTCTCGATTCACTCAACATTTTTTTATGTATCGCTCCGAAATTTATACCATATATCAATTTCACTAATAGCTCGGATGAGTTCGAAATTTTGCAAGATTCGGACGAAACTAAGTCATGGCGGCCAAAGTGGCCGATTATCGGCCATTAATTTTTTAATATGCATAATATCTGGAAAACCAGACCAGATAGGTAGACCATTACTATAAAACAAAATGTGCAGTTCCAGGTAGGGATATAGGGGCCTACCATGAAAAATTTCAACATGATAAAATTAAAAATGGCCGACTTGCAGCCACTTTCGATCGACAAATTTTCTCGTTAACGCGATTCACTCAACATTTTTTCATGTTTCGCTCTAAAATTTATATCATATATCCAAGTTTAGCTCGGATGAGTTCGAAATTGGGCAAGATTCGCACAGAAACTAGGTCATGGCGGCCAAAATGGCCGATTATCGCCCATTATTATTTTAATATGCGTAATATCTGCCAAACCGGACCCCCGGTTCACTCAACATTTTTTTATGTTTCACTCAAAAATGTATAGTCTACCATATATCCATTTCAGCATCGCAGTTGCTGGGCCAATGTTGAACCAGAGCATGTCGATATGTTGTGTATCCTGGGTTTGTTTATTGAAGGTTGTACCTCACTTGTTATTGCATAACATTTTTCTGTTTTTCTTTATATTTTTTCACCAATACAACATTTTCAAAAAAATGATCGTTTTTTTCACTTGTTTGTCATGTTTCTTAAAGAAAATTGCTTTGAAATCGCGGCTGCTGGGCCAATGTTGAACCAGAGCAAATACAGAGCTTTGAAATCGTGAATTAAAAAAAAATGGACACTTTTTACTCACATTCTGACGTATAAAGACTGTACCCGCGCTGAAAGGGTTAATACTATTTGCTCCAAGTTGTACCTTTAGATATTATATGTAACTTGTGGGAATGATAACATATCCTGTTCAAATTTATTATGAATGTTTCAGTTGTCTGTCCAAAAAGATTGATTTACTGCGATTAGCACATTTGCGATTTTTTTTTTTTAATATGATATCTTTTAATTGATGGATCGAGGCTGAGGCCTATTTCCGTCGCCGACGGGCCTTGGTACTACAGTAGAACCTGCTATGAGCAGCCACTCTTATGAGCAGCGAACCTCCTATGGGAGGCCACTTGACCATTCCCCAAAATGACATTTCCTATACAAATAAACCTCTTATGAGCAGCCACCTGCCTTTAAAGGCCATTTTTCCTGTGTCACAAGGGTGGCTGCTCATAGCAGGTTCTACTGTACTACTGTCCTAGCATTGTGGGCCTAAAATTATTTAGTTTAATGTTTTGCATGCCTAGAACAGTGTTACTGTTACCATAAAAATAAACCCGGGAATGTGGTGTAAATTGCCAAATTTTGCCTAATAATGGATGGTATAATCTTTTAAAACATCGCTCGTTGTCCCCGAATAAACAGTGCACCCATTTATCGATGCTATTATAAGCGAATATACCAAATGTTATGCCGAGCCTAACATTTGGTAACGGAGTTGAGTATATCTAGTGAGAATTACGAATGCATTCTTTCCTCGTGCAACGTATTGAACCCTGTCCCTTCCTCTCAAGAGTATTTTTCAATATTTTGTCGTGAAGGTGAATTTAAAAAAATATTTGCTATTTGGAAATGATTGGTTAAAAACACAACTTATTTGGAAACCAGCTTCATTGACTAAAAAAAATGCAGGAGATGTCCAAACATAATTCAGTCTTCATCACCAGATCATCGTTTATCAACATTTAAAAAAAAACATGTTGCTATCACACCCTCCCCCCCCCCGCCGCCGCCTCGGCGTACTGTTTGAACACTTATGATAATATTGATTACTAATTTTATTACGAATACAACAATTTCAAATAAGAATATAGAGTTTACTCCGTTTTTATTATCTTGCCAGCTACACGAATGAAAAATAGCAAGGTTTGATAACGGATTCAAATTAAGGATGTTGGTTTATACTGTCAAAACACAATTGTTTAGTATTACACTTCAATAGGGATATCACTTTTAAAAGTCTGACGTGAAGCTAAATAAAGTAACTTCAACGTTGAAATGGTCTGGATTTGGTAACGGAGTAGTAGAACACAACATTTTTCAAAATAATTTTTTTGAATTAAAAAAAATCTGATGCTGTTATGCTCTGTTGAGATCCGTGCACCAAATCCATCCAGGGGTTTTCTTACACTTTGGTGGTCTCACTGCCATATTTGTTGTTACAAAAGTACCACAATTTGTTGTTGTACCCATATATATGTGATCACTAATGTACATGGTGACGGTATGATTACATTGACAGTTACTGAGTAAGTAGACCTAGCCCCAGATGATTTAAGTTTTAAGTTACTGTGAATATATGGGCTATTCTCAAAAGGTGCGTCGAAAATGGGGTATTTTTTTAATAGACAAAAATGATATTTCTCTATGCAAACTTGGAAATATTCTAATACTTTTCAATTCTAAACAAATTAAAGAAGCTGGAAGAGCTTTTAAATCTAAATATGATCATTTAATTTAATAATTATGACAACTTTTACTGTTTTTTGATGCATTATTTGATGAAAATAAATGGGACATTTCAAACCGTACCCAGAATAATTGTTTATCACAGGACACTTGTTATTTTTTTCTAATCAATTTACGGACAAATCTGTAGAGGAAAAACTAATTTTTTATAAAAAACATATATTAGCAGCTAAATTATAATAATTAGAGCCTTTTTTATGAAATATATTAAGCCATAGTGGTCGTAACATTCATGTCCTATTGACAGCTACTACTAAATCATGGCATAAGTTTTAATACCTTGCAACAATCGCATGAAAAGTAAACTAAATAGCCAAATAATATGATGCAGATGCAGAAATAATAGTTGAAAACAAATGAAGACCAATGTGAAAATTGGAGATTAAACCTACAAACCAGTGAAAAGTTATGATCACAAAACATTGTGAGACACGAAAGTGGTCGTAACATAGGTCACGAAATGGTCGTAACATTGAAAATCTATACTAGAAAGTAAGGACACGTAAAAATTTCGTGTCCACATGGTCGAACATTTGGTCGAACATGAGACACCAAAGGTCGCACACAGGACACCAAGAAAATCATTCACTGCGATCGCACATGGCATTATTGAGAGGACACCAAAAACCATTTGGTGTTCTCTGTTCGACCGTTATAAAAAACACTTATTTTTCACATTTATCCTCCATTTTCTGCTTCCAAATTGAATTGTATGACTAATTATCATTAATTTAATCGATCTGTTAAGTAAATAATTTAAAATTGTACTTTAAAAAAACGGGACCAAATGTCCCACTTGTTCGACGCACCTAATGAGAACCGCCCATATATGTTAATCATTTCAATTATCAATTATAAACGCCTTGGCCCCGGACAAGTATATAAACCATTGGATACTTGTGGTCACCAGGTCATCAGCCACGGTGGTGCGATAGTGCGATGAAGCTTATAGTGTGATGAGGATGATACGATAATGCAATCGCGTCATTGTGATATATAGTCGCACCATCACTCTATCGCAACATGGCGCTATCGAAACATTGCACCGCCTTGTCAGTGGTCTCTCACATACCCCTTTTGCTCCATCGCCATCACATTGATGGTGTGATCAAGCGGTATCGTCTGCGTTCCTTATGTTCTGTCTCAACATTATCTTCGACTTACCACAAAAAGTTGTGGCAAGTGGACATGACGCTATTATAATTATATGGTTTGACATATCATTTAAAAATATATACATGAAGCCTTGTAGCCTGCTGGTCAAAATTGAAGAACAAACAATTAGAAAGCCCGAAAAAAGACACACTGGCCGGTTTGATTTGTAATTCAAGATAATATTTGTTCTGCACAAGACTTACAACATCAACATGTAGCCAAATACTGTTCAAAGATCCAACCATCCTTTATGTGTATACATAGTTCGTTGTCTCTGGATTTTCAGAATTATCCAAGATGTATATGTCAATGTGAGTTAGTAAAGTTATTATGTGTATCTATGTATGTGTATGTATGAATAAGGTGAGTAATCAACATTAGAAAATATCTTATAGTGGGATCTCAACCCATGTCGATATATGTGCTTGACAACCCAAGCACAATGCGCCATGTTCATAATTTCTCAGTTTATACACTTTTCCCGCTTCTTGGAAAGTATATCTGCATTTAAATGTTTCAAAATATATCTCAGCAAAATGTGCTTGTATCTACAAAACGAGATATGTGCGGTTATATTCAATTGATGATATTGGATAGGAATTGTAGTTATACACATGTGAAAATAAAATCACCCGCTAATATTATATCAAAAACGACAAAAAAAAACACAATTATCAATGTATCTTTGTTTTGCAATGGTATGCATTGCAGCAATAATATGTTTATTTGCAGGCAATTGCTTCTGAGTCAAAACTGACAAGAATGAAACATAAATTGGTACATTTTTCACAGTAAATGTCTTTACTTTTACGTTTCGATTCATATCCAATATGGAATTGACATCAAAAAAATCTCAGCAACGGACTTAATGTATTCATTTATAATTTAGCTTACCAGTATTCACAGTCCAATCTGATACCTAAATATATACTTTTGGAAATTAATCATTTCGATTAGCCTTGTGATAATAATAATAATAATGTCTTAATTCAAATCCCTGGTACATACCTAAATGTTAAATACATTTTTAAGTTTGTTTAGATTTTCCCTCTTTGTCTTAAATATTTTTGTGTTCCAATCAAATAAATAAATAAATCACATTTATCTGACATATTTTCTCACTGCCTGTGTATGTTTATGTGTGTATGTGTATGTATAGTTGTATATATAGTTGCTATTCCCATTCTACTAATCTCACAATATCAACTCCTATTGTCCATTTCATTTACACAACAGCATTATTTATGTTAAAACAACATTTATTTAAGTGGATAATAAAGAAAACTGTGTATAAGGTACTTGTGAAATAGTTTAATAATGTGTTTCTAAAACATTATCGTGTACTTGCAAACACATATTGCAATTAAGCAACGAGATATAGTTACACATTATAAATTATTGCAATATACAATTTATGTATTTTTGTAGATACAAAACCCGATGTGAACTTTCAGAAGAAAAAGCTACTCATTTAGAACAAGAAAATTGTGATTTAGAGAATGAATTGAGAGAGATCAAATATATGGTTCTAAAATATCAATCTGTGTGAGTATGTTTCATAATCCAGGAAATACAAAAATAAAAATCCAACTGCATACATGTCAGAGTATCAACTGAAAATGTCATTGTGCGAAGCACAATAATGTTATTAATTAATTTGGGAAATTTTAGTGAACAAAAGCTACAGACTGTGCAACATGAAAATGGGATATTAAAGAGGGAGAAAGACCAGCTGGGCATTGACATCGAAGAATGGAAAACGATACATAGAAAACAGTAAGTTCAGTACAGTTGACATGCTAAATGGAAATAGCAATATATTATTTACACTCTTGTGCTTGTGTTATATTAAATTATATCTTCTTGAATTTTATCTTACTAAACGATTGAAATGTATGTTATATTTTTTACAAAAGTATTGAATGATAATCGATCCAAACATTTGAAATAAGGTTTATCTTATGTATTTATTATTTTATGTATGTTTGTGCGGTTGTGTTTTTTATTGTGATTTTGTGGTATTATTTTCTGATTAAGTACGTAATTTCAGACAAAGTGATTTGGCAACTGTTAATGTACAAAATGAGATGGTAAAACGGGCGACAGATGAGGCGAAGAAAACTCAAGACAAATGGAAGGAAACACTGGAAAAATCGTATCTTATGTAAGTTTCAAATAATTGTATACAGTGAATACATGATACACAACAAAATTGAAGGCACTTGAAACATATTTAAACATACTTAATACTTTATTGAATTTATACAGACTGTCAACAGAGAAAACGAAGATCTGTCATGAACGAGACGACCTTCAACACCAGTTGAAACACAAGTGAGATGTTACTATGCTTTAAAAATAGGACAAAAAAACACATAATATAACGGCATACGTCAGGTTATGCTCTTATATATTGTGCGAGCAGTAGAATAATTGTTGTATTTTAATTAATTTAAAAATGTAATTCATTTGGGACATTAAGACATCTAGACGTTCTTTGTGGAATAATAATAATATGACGCAAAGCAACTTTTAAATAGTTTTAGCGTTGATGCATACTCTCTGGATCTGATCCATAATCCAACTAAAGCAGGCGCAGCAGATTTGGGACACGCTTCATGTATATTAGACAGGGATATATCCTAACCAATCTAATAAACATGTATGTCAAACTTTTCTCAACGGTTTCTATTGTATTTTTTCCCGTAGATTTCAAATCTGCCAGATACCATTCGAGATTTTGCATATTTAATTAGCTAATTTGCATATTTCCAAAATGGCCGCCGAAAAAAAAGTAATCGGCTATCAATACATTTCCGGCAATCCTAAAATGTGTTTTTTGGCCCTAAGTTCGGGTTGTGAGATCCCATAATGCATTTTTGACGACAATATTAATTTTGGGGTCATTGGAAGGTCATAGGTCACGTGACCATCGAAATACAATATCCAACATTCACGTTTTAGAAAAAAGTGCACAACTTGACCTTTTTTGGATAAAATGATGGTTTGAATGCCTGATAATATATATTTAATTTCAGAGAGTTACATCTTATACACAATACTATATTTATTAATACAAGATGGCCGCCATAATTCAAAATGGCCGCCAGCCGAATCGAAAATCAAGATATCTTAGTTTCTGGATATCATATCTAAGCGATCTTAGTGGCTTGATTAAGGTTTTTGGACCAAGGAATACAATGCAATTATACTGTCCAATGATTTTTTAGATGTTTTTGAAGTGTTTTTGACCTCTATAGTTTGATATTTTGGCAAAATTGTGTGATCCATCTACGCCACCATAGTTATATTTGAATGACTTCCTCACAGAATGAGTTTATCATCCGCACACTGTTCGGAATTCACATACTAGCATGATATAAAGTTAAACCATATAAATTACATGTGTATGACAGCGACAAAATAGGTAAATAAACATCATTTACATTATAATACGGAACTGTTATGTTGTAGAGTATGTAAAACTAATACCCAGGGGGTTAACATCATATTTTCTGGAAAACTGACAGTCTGACACGGCGTGTTGTAAACGGTTGGGCACCCGAAACGATATCTACATATATTTAGGTTCACAACCTAGGTGCACAACCTTGCAAATCGACTACTGGAAATTGACAGGAGGCCAATAATGGCGGCCATTACCGAGAAACCTTAAGTTGTCAATATCGCGGTCAATATTTAGGATTTGCTTTTAAAGTTGTCTAAACCTATCTTTTTAGGGTCAATGATCAATATGGAGACAACCCTGAAGTGATATTATGTCTTCTTAACAAGATAGTACACAAAGCCATGCATTTGATAGTGTGAAATTATTGTTTGGCGCTAGATATTAACAATCTCGTTTGATAAGAAAACATTTGATGTGATAACAATGGTAAGTTTATTGATTATAATCTAACATAAGTATTAATCCTTGTTGTGTTACATCACTTGTTACAATAATCACTTCAAAACATAATTAGCCGAATGTTACATGAAACAAAAATTAAGAGCGCTGAAAATAATACTGTCGAAGGAACTAGTGACAGGAAGCAACATGCACACAACTACATTGTATATCGATTATAAGATTATTGAAAGTGAGTGTGCCTAAAAAGTATATGATGCAGTTATGCTATTTAATTATAAGGATTATGTGTTGTGTTGTGCAAAGCTGCATTTGCTTGGGGATCACCGACAGTCACATCATAATTAGCAGGGATTTTCCTTTTCTCACACTAGCAGTTCTTGTTGTAATCCTTCATTCAGGGATGAAATTTTGTGAATCATATGTGGTGGCGATGGTGGGTTTGTACATGTTTGTAGACTGAACAGGAATCAGCTTGCCATTTTCTACAACCCATCCATAGTCCTAAGGCTTGAGGATGGCCTGGCTGCATGCTTTATATGCTGCTGGAAAGCATTTTTATTGGGTGGCAACAACTTAAGCAGTGTTGACTTAATAATATTATTTAGGAACGTTTTGTCTCTGAGCGTATCTATATCACAGCTTTCTCTTGTTGAAATATGAGTTCACAAAAAGCTGCTGTGACTGGTCACACACATATATCGTGATTTCAATGGGAGCACCATCATCAGCAAAGTCTACCAGCGTAGTTATATCATTCAGCCAACTTTAACATGCCAGTAGAGAATGAATAGCCGATGGTATCTCGTCCGCTAATAATGTGAATAAATGACAGTGCCCTAAAGTTTGCATGACCCATTGCAGCGGCAAAACTCGTAAATGGATAGCTGTCTTGAGATGAACGACCAATCATCAAATATACAATGCAATGTATGTGACTGTAATTAGTACACTCTGTTTTATCCACCACCTAAGTGAAATTTAGTTGAACAAATGGAAGGATCACTTTGTTCCTCCTGGTACCATGTCGGACATAGAAAAGCAAGAAAGCGAGTCATGTTGGAAAAACTCTTGAAAACCACTTGGATCGCTTCCTGTTAGCTATTTTGTTATGTTCAGCAGAGCTTCTGGTCTTGATGTGAAAGAAATGGTGTCCAAAGCTGTCATTACTTTCAAGATCATAATTATAGGAAGCTCTTGTCACCCGTGAATGACTAGACTCAGAACCAGAAACCAAAATAGTATTATAAGCGAAATTGATTCGTCTGACAAGAGTAATGACATTTCTACTCTTCGGCAAATAACACACAAAAAGTAAGTGGTGGAGACATTAAAATTAATAACTTTATTGGTGATCATGAATGTAGCAATATGCCTCCATCATTGTTCGCAGAAAACGGAACTAGCATGATAGCTGATGATGCCATGGTGCTCACATTGAAATAACGGTAGATGTGTATGACCAGGCAAAGTAGCTTCTTGTGAACACATAATCCAACTTCGAAGGCTGTGATATAGCTATATAAACTCCGATTCATCAAGTTTTATAATAACAAATCACTGCTGAAATTACCGCCACCCCCTTGCTTTAGAACATCATCTAAAGCGGGCAGCATTGGCAACAGCACTTGACAAGTCAGCTTACATAGCCAAGCTTACCTGCAAGCCTGAGGACTATGGACGGGTTGTATAAAATGATAAACTGATCCTAGGTAAATCTACAAGCCCACCAAGGCCACCATTATGACACACACAATGACAAGTGGCTGCAAGAAGGGTTGCAACAAAAACTGCTGGAGTAAGAGAAGAAAAATCCCCTGCTATGTAGAAGACTGTCAGAAATATCTAAGCAAAGGTAGCTGCGTACAACACCTTGATACCTTGATGACGTGAGCGTGGGGTGATAGGGCATGGTGGGTTACTGCCCGATGTTCTGGGCATGTCTAGGGGATTTACCCTCAGACATGCCCAGACGATCAAAGACTTAGGTTTTGATATGCAATTTAATGCTGAAACACGGAGGCCTTTAGCACAGCTCTGCTATCCTCTAGTCGGATAGTCCTCAAGAGTCACAATAGTTGAGGGTAACTCCATTCATTCCACATGAGAGACCTAATGTCAAACACTATTGCCTGTATTGCTGTAGCATGGCCAACATCAGTGCCTGTACTGATGCGGGAGCTGCATTGATACCACTATTGAGTGGAGGAAACAGGCTACCCCGCTGGCAATCCACCACAATATTATAGCCAGCCACGTGTAGGCTGCAGCTTCCCCAACATGCAACAGACGGGACAGATCCCAAATGGCCCTCCCCAGGTGGGTGCGAAGAGTACTACTATTAGCAATCATCCCAGTACCCCTTAGACTGACTATGTTATGAAGTGATTATAATACCAAATGCTATATCACTGCAAGGGCTAATACTTATTCTATTATCAAGTTTTTGATCAATAAACATTATCATTGTTATGACATCGTACGCTCACGATATTTTCTTATCAAAAGTGATTTTTAATATACAGTGTGAAAAATTATTTCCAAAACATAAAAGCAGAGTTGTGTGTATATAAGCCTACTGGTATACATATTTACAAGACATAACATCACTTCAGGACTGGTTTTATATTGATCCTTGACCCTGAAAATACTGGTCTAGACAACTTTAAAAGCAAATTATCTTAAATATTGACCGAGATATTGGCAAATTCAAGTTTTTCGGTAATGGCCACCATTATTGGCTTTCTGCAAATTTCCAATTTATTTAGTCGATTTGCAAGGTTGTGCACCGAGGTTGTGATCCTAAATATATGTAGATATCATTTCAGGTGCCCAAACTTTTACAACACGCCGTGTCAGTTTTCCAGAAAATATGATGTTTATCCCTTGGGTAGTAGTTCTGGGTAGTAGTTCTACATACGCTACAAAATAACAGTGCCGTATTATAATGTAAATGATATGTCTATTTATCTCTTTTATCGCTGTCATATACATGTGATGTTTATGGTTTTACTTTAAATCATGTTAGCATGTGAATTCAGAACAGTGTGCGGATGATAACCTCATTCTGGGAGGAAGTTATTCAAATATAACTATGATATAACACAATTTTGCCAAAATATCAAACTATGGAGATCAAAAAGACATCAAAAATCATTTGAAAGTATAATGATGTCTGACATTGTATTCCTTGATCCACAACACCCCAATCTAGACACTAAGATCGCTTAAATATGATATCTAGAAGCTCAGATATCTTGATTTTAGGTTCGGCTGGCGGCCATTTTGAATGATGGCGGCCATCTTGTATTAATAATTATAGTCTTGTGTATGAGATGTAACTCTCTGAAATTAAATATATAATATCAGGCATTCTAATCATCATTTTATCCCTAAAAGTCCATTTGTGCACTTTTTGCTAAAACGTGAAGGTGGGATATTGTATTTCAATGGTCACGTGACCCCAAAAATAACATTGTTGTCAAAATGGCATTATGGGATCTCAAAACCCGAACTTAGGGCCAAAAAAACACATTTCTATGATTGCCGTGATTGTATTCATAGCCGATTACTTTTCTTTGGCGGCCATTTTGGAAATATGCAAATTAGCTAATTAAATATGCAAAATCTCGAATGGTATCTGGCAGATTTGAAATCTACGGGAAAAAACACAATAGAAACCGTTGAGAAAAGTTTGACAGACATGTTTATTAGATTGGTTAGGATATATCCCTGTCTATATGTGTATACTTAAGCATGTTTGGGAACATTTTAAACGCATGAGGTGATAAATCCCCCCCCTTCCTGAATCCGCCACTGACTATGATATGAAGAAATAACCATGTATATAACCCTTCACACACTAAGTTATCTTGTCTAAATTGTCACCCACTTTAAGTTGTGTCGCTCAATTCGAGGACATTTGTTTGGAAATCTGGATGTTCATTCATTTAATTCCCAAAAACATTGATTTGTATGCTAATAAAACAGATTAAATCGACTATTGTCGTGATTAGCGCTAACATGGTTTAATAGGGGTAGTGTTTGCTACTTAAACACAATATATTGCCGTTTTTAACAAGATAAGCACCCACTATTTATTGGACACTAAATAAAAAAACACTGTTTATACAGGCACGACGCATTACAAAGGTTAGAAAGTGAAAAAAATCAATTGAAAAACCAGAGAGACCAAGCGAACATACAGATCGAAACATTCAGGAAATCAAAAGATGCATCTCATCAAGAGTGAGTTTTTTTCTCTAAAAATGTCTGTTCTTATTATGCATGTATTTCTGTCATTATTAAAACTGTATACATGTAGCTAACTGTAAACAGTTTTACATAACATGTAGAATTACCATATAATAATGTTCAATGACTTTCCAGTCAGATAATTCGTCAAAGAGAACTCTACCAAGAAGCGAGAAATATGCGAAAAGAAAGAGACCAGCTTCAAAAATGTCTGAACGAAGAGCACGAGCAGTAAGTTTTCTCCCAGTGATAGGCCTACGTATATGTTATTATTAGCTGGGGATTTGATGTATTCTGTGTAATGTGATGGCAACATTTTGTTATTTTAATAAATCGTTCTTTTAATAATTAAGGTAATGAGTTAAAAATACTTGATTCAATTACAATTCATAAAAAACTAAGGACATGTAATGATTTTAACGTTGATTGAATTACTGACTATGATATTCTCATTTCTTTATGTAAAATGGTGTACAAACAATTAAACAAGTTTACATTTAATGTGTTGTTGCCTTCAAAGGTTAGCTTGAATACTACACAAAAAAATGGAATTCAGAAAACAACTAGCTATATATGTATATTTACATTTATTCGACGTGGTTTATTATTTATATCTCTCATGTCATAAACAGTGTTTATAACTCTGGCAGTGGTAAATATAACTGTATTGCTTGAACAATATTTTTCATCACAGCAAACGTCATCATGAAAGACTTGAAAAAGAAAATATACGCTTACAATTAAACATAGAAGAACTCCAGACGGAATTAAAAAACAGTCAACAAACAATAAATGATGTATTGTGCCAGTAAGTTACGTTTATATTACTACAAGTATACGTTTATTTAAAGACACATAAAAATAGCAGCATACAGTGGAACACAAACTGAAGAAATAAGTATATAGTATCGTTTTGTTTTCCATAATTCCAATAGAGAGAATAAAGAAGGATTAATGAAAAGTGACGAAACCCGCAGACTGAAGAGTGAGAGAGACGAGGCTATTAATGACGTAGAAGAATACAAAAAGAAAAATAATGAGTTGTTGAAACAGTAAGTAAATTAATACATTATTGTCTATAAGCCAGACATATTTGCTCACACCATGGAAGCAATACTACACCAAACAACCAAGCATCCATCCAACAAACCAAGCATCCATCCATTCATCCATCCATCCATCCATCCATCCATCTAACCAACCAACCGACCAACCAACCAACCAACCAACCAACCAACCAACCAACCAACCAACCAACCAACCAACCAACCAACCAACATATGAAAAACCCGAACAAGGGATCTGGATGCTGGATGCCGGGAATCAAATTCAAATTGCTGACACACAAGTGGTGATTCAACTAACTAACTAACTGGGCTCTCCTTCGGAAAAAGGATAAACATACATCGTTCGGATGTACGGCTTAAGAAGGACACAGCAGTTGCCACACACTTTATTTCCGGGAGCTGCAGGGCGACCCATCTGAGAGTGTTGTATCTTGAAGTATTGAAGAATACAGGAGACATAACTCTAAATAAGATTGGGCGACTTGAAGCGGAAAGGTAGTGGCAATTAGCCCTGAAAACGTATTCTCCATTCGGCTTAAATACGGTACCTTCCCCTAAGGATAGTGGCGTCACCCCCTTTGTTATTACCTACTCTGCAACTGCGGTGGAGGCAGCTAAATTAGTGAAGACTTCCTTCAATAAACTTAAAGCGAAACATCCAAACATCCTGTATAAACGGTGTGTAACAGCATTTGAAAGGGGACACAATCTACGTGATCTCTTGGTGAGAAATAGATTGGGGAAAGCCACACTGGACAACCCAACGGTTACCGGATTTGACTCAAGTCAGGATCTGACTACATTAGTAAATGCATTAGATGAGGTATAATTTATATCAATTAGTATGATTGTTTTCCTTTTTATAAATCAGGCTATACTTCTCCTCGGTCAGTGCACTAGGTTGGGAACATGGAAAGGCATGCCCTTGAAGGGGGTATGATGAGAGTACGGTTGACAGGTTGATACCGGGTTTTGTGGGGAACCAGTTACAGGAACCCTTACCCGTCCCAAACCATGGACCCTAACTCTCACCCTGACCACAACACCAACCAACCAACCAACCAACCAACCAACCAACCAACCAACCAAACAACCAACCAACCAACCAACAAAGCAGCCGTACAATATTAACCAACATGTCAACAGACACACAAACAAACACACACGCAAACAAACAAATGTTCTTATATTATTGTGACAGTCTGGTACGCAAAATATTGAAAGCATAAGCCGAATCTAAGCTGAAGATATGTGGGTATTTTAGATACCAGAATCATCTTGAAAGTTTGGAAAAACAAAATGAAGAGCTACGATCCAATTGTGATGCAATGACAAAAGACAAGCTCGCTAATGATGCAAAGAATGAAGAACAAACAAGGTAAATTGTGATATGTAATATGGCATTTGTATTGCCATTGCTAAACTTTTAGAAGACGCATATTACACACCGTATCATGAATCAATAATATATTTTTGTCATCGTACAAAATCAAGTTTAATGTTGCAGCCGAGCCGGTGCGAGATCGAATAATTGCTATCTATTTCTGCTTGCTTAAAAATAAAATATGATTCCCTGAAATGTTTCAGGAACATAGGTTCATTTTGGTGTGGTTTCCTGTTTGGGAATATACCCTTCATCTCACATCGAAATGGATATAATATTTGTCGAATAATCTACACATAGTACTACAATTATAGGCATACTAGACCCAATATGTACGGAATTATTCCATATTTAGTACAACAATAAGTTTATTTTTCAAAACATGAAAACGTCTGTCATACCGGATTTGAAGGATTAAAGTAGTTTCAATGCTCGACGTATTACAAATAAATTAAACAAACCCACATGACAAATGAATCTGTGTCAAATCATTTAAAGTGTAGAATAATTTCGAAGTTGAGGCCATTTAGAATTTTAGTATAAACCACCAAATCATGCAGTAAATCATACAGTTACATTATACTTATGGTGTTGTAGTTGTTTTATCCTGGTTACATCATGGATTGCCCTATAATGCAATAATATGTATGGTGTTGATCGATGCATTATAATGATCCGTATAATTCAACAACTGTTTGTGACTACTTGAACAGTTGTAGACCAAAATGCCATATAGTGTAAATATATAGTTTACACAAACCTGCGAATACATGTAGCTCTATTAATATAACTTTAATAATTATGGTAAGCTATTCTAAACAATTCATGAAAGTTGGGTATGTTTAATGTTCATTTACACGTTTCGGCAGATGCAACGATTTTTTACGTATATTTGTAAATCCCGTTCATTTACATGTTCAAGTAAATTATTTACATGATTATAAGTGTAAAGACAAACATATTTACACTTTGAAAGCATGACAACGCCACGATGTAAAATTATCCTAATGTAAATGTATGTCTACTTAGCTCGCCATATATTGTTCGTTATAGCTGGCATATGTACATTGCAAAATATTAAAATAACACATATAATGTTATGAGTTACAATACTGTAATATTTACAATGTGCATGCAAGTATCGGGTTTGCACCATCTTGACACGTTGGTACATTGGTATGTTTACTCATGTATTTCTTTGCAATCCATAAATCTGCTGAAAATAGAAAGAAGACAACTTGAAGCCCTAACAGTTCAGTATAAGAAACTGCAGATCGATTTGTTTTAGCATAGTCCCGGCTTCGGGCTTGCTTCTGTCGCGATATTGCCATGATTGTGCAGAAAGCGACGTACAGCTATAGTCACTTACTCTTTGAATCAGTTTGCCATATTGACTAGCTTGTTTGTCGTGAAATAAACATGCCATTGATAAAACGAAAACTAACCCTTTTCACAGTGTTATGTCAATCACATTGGCGGTACATTGATGGATGGATCGGGGTCCTTTGAATTCCTTGCCGCGAGACGTGTTAGGTTTTGGTTGCGTTATTCGTCCCCGTTGTTACACGTATGTGTTTAACAGTGAGGCAACACCGCCTCCGCCGCCGCTACTCACAAAGATTTATTAGCACGGGAACAGCTAATCTGAGTGACTTATTTATTTAGACATTTACCAACCTGACCGAACAAAGGTTTTGGTCACAGTTCAATGATGTTTGCGAAAATAACGATTATTTTATGTGTGTAGCTCTTGTCGTTTTCGTTTCCTCGATAACCACAAGTTCGAATTTCTCGTGATTTTGTATGCAGGTCCGTCCATGAAATTAAACGTTTTTTTGTCGCATTCTAGTGATTTTCAAGAAATGGCAACCATTTTATATCTTTTGAATATTTATCATATAATTAATTAATTATCACCATTTAGATCACAATGCAAAGTAATATGTTCGTTTTGTTTTGCACTGTATATATATATGTGGGTGGATGGATGGATAGAGATAGACTTTTAAACATAATCATTGTATTATTTAATTAATGTTCTGTAGGGATAACGCTGTTTCCAAGGTGAATGTATGAGGCCCAGCTCAGCCAACCTTATATAATTCATTAAATGGTTCCAGAATTGTAAAGCCTACTCCTCAAAGAAAAACTGGTGGTTATATATGTCCACGGTTTCTTACCTACGCGACATTGAACATACGTAGGCTCAATACTCGGACAGCTTCGGAGACGTTGCCCAACCTTAAGCCATCATTGTCACCCCAGTCAGCACGAGACAAATTATGGTGGCTTATCAGTAGATGTAGACTGCTCCTACAGTAGTAGCCTACGTGGATTCTGGAGCTAAATCATCCCAACTGAGAAGAGCTATGATGGCTTGCACAGCTAGCTTTACTTTACCCGATATCACAGTGTAACTAGATGCCATATGGCGGACCGCTGTCCCAGATGACCTACAGCTGTGTTTGGAATTTGTGATATATAAGTATTTGACATATAATACGGAACCTTGGTGGCCATCACATTATGTATATTATTGATTGAATATCGACAAATATATTGCCAATTATGCACACATACTTCATTTTTTTCTTGTGATACCATACAGTACACTCCCTACCCTAAAGTGCCCCCCCCCACAAAAAAAAAAATGATACCTCAATTTGATTGTACACACTACCTACTGGGTTTGTTCTAGAATGTTCATACTACAATCCTATCAACTCAAACCTTGGTTACTTTTTGTTTCTTTTGGTGTTGAGATATATCCGTTTTTAAACGTCTTCCAGGAATTCGCTCATGGACTAATACGGAGCCTTGGTGGCCATTCCATTATATTTTGTATATGTTATGCCACCACTGATGTATTATACGCCTGACTGCGGTAAATAGAGAACTAGCTTGTTAAATATGTTGAGTGATTATGTTGAGTCCTACATGAAATAAAGAAATCGTGAATAAACTCTTTTCGACATTAATTGTGATGTAAGTCTTGGAAATTTACAAAAATGCTAATCTTAGTATTGGATTAAAAATGTAGACGGATAGATTAATATAAATATCCAGAAAAATATGTTTGGCCTACCATCTAATGAAGAAAAAAAGGTTGGTCGCCACAAGAATTATACAGTACCTTCACGTTTTTTTTTCATTTCATAAACGCAATAACAGCTAGAGATGGGGAAATGGTATTAAAACAACAGGTAGCAACATTAAATTCACAAATGTCAAGAACCAAACAAGAGCTAGATGATGCTAATCATCGTTCAGAAAGGTTGTTAAAAGTTAAATTATGGTTGATGAAAGTGAAATTTGAATATATGTATCCCCTTATTAAAGTTATATAGTTTAATAATAAGTTACGTTTTCACCCTAAAATGTATATGTACAGAATATTTCGCTATTCTGACTCAAAGCAAAAGTCGGACGAAATGAGAGAGACATCGTTAACAGTGTTAAAAGCTAATTAGAAAAGAGGGATAACAAACAATAACATAAACCATTAATGGTGGTGGGGTTTATAACGGTGACAGTACAGGCAGTACAAACTTAAGCTTAGCCAATAATGGGATCATTAGGCAGATGTATGCTATTGTAACCATATTTAATAACGACGGGGAGGAATGACATACTAAATCCAAAGATTTTATCATGATATTTTAGTCAGATGGTTCAACAAAGAAAACTACATGATGAGTCGAAACAGTTTGAAAAAGAAAGAGACCAACTTCTAATGCAATTGAAAGAAGAGAAAGAACAGTAAGCTATTCTATTTGATGTGCATTATGTTAGTCATAATGAGTCGTAATATAAGTGTATTTGTATTATTTATAAGTAAGTTTATTTCCCCTTTGCAAAAATAAACTTACTTAAAATTATTTATACATTTTTCGTAATTCCAGCAAACATCATCATGAAGCGTTGCAAGCTGAAAACATACAATTGAAAGAAGAAATAAATAAACTCAAACACAGTTTAGAAAACAGCGAACACACATTGAACGGAGTGTTGTGCCAGTATGTTACCTATATATTACTAAATATAAGGTAAACTTAAGTATCATACAAGTACATAATTATCACAATACCATTAAAATTACAATGCAAAGTAATTTGTACAATATTTGTATGGTATTTGTTTATTTGTACGGTATTTGTTTATTGTTGTACTGTTGTGATTATTTTTTATAATATCTTTAGACAAAACGTGCAAGGTCAAATGAGCAGTGTAGAAAATACACGACTGAAAAGTGAGAGGGACGCAGCACGTGCCCAGATGGTGGAATATACAAGAAAGAATGAGGAATTGTTGAAACAGTAAGTGCTTTTGTACTGATCGATTAAGTGTTATGTAAACTGGTTTTATCCGTGACACAAATCCTGGTCACGGCACCGATGTAAACTGGTTTTATCCGTGACACAAATCCTGGTCATGGCACCAATGTAAACTGGTTTTATCCGTGACACAAATCCTGGTCACGGCACCGATGTAAACGGGTCTTATCCGTGATACGTTGACACGCTATCGTCGGTTGTCCAAATGCTCTGGCACGGCAAACACAACACTCGTGGATAAACTTAAATTAACTCTTGAATATATATAAAATATATATTAAACAAAAAACATTCAATTTCTCAGTACACTGATGTTAGTACTTATATCTCGTTGTGTAATTTTTGATAATTTTGCTGTTGCTTCAGTGATCTACAAGGTGTTAGATACCGAAGCAACTCCCACTAAACTTGTCCAAACCCGGAACGTCTCTGCTAGAATACTCCCCAATTTCTCTCTGAATTTCCTCTGAATTTTCCCTGAATTTTCTTCTGAATTTACTCTCGAAGGCTGTGGGCGCCTTCCTTTATAGCGGATCCCGACGGGCGCGGTCACTTCCTGTGGTGAAAGGACATCTCCACCAATCAGGATCCTTACTTTGATATACATTCACATTCCTGGGCTGTTTTCCAGAACCGACTCACACAGGCCTCTAGAAATAGGGGACGTCCTGTATGACAATTAGTACTTGTCGCAGTACCGTCTCCACCATGTGGTTCACATGTAAACAGCCCAGGACAGCATGTTTATTCTACCCTTTACTTACCGAAACCCCAATTTAGCCACCTGTTACTTTACATTGTTACATACCTCCCCCTATGGAATCCAACTTGTTCACACGCTTGAATTCCATATTTCAATCCCTTAAAATCCCTATGATTAGTAAAATCATATAAAAAAATAAAAATATAAGTTTCGGAGGTGCGCACATCTTCCACCTATATTTTTCTTATACAAATATATATTATTTTTACTTAAACAATGTATATGTATTGTCATCCTCTTCTCTGGAACAATGTCTTGAGTGGAATACACTCTAAAATCATATATGATGTTTTACTTACAATTTACATTTTAAACATCACTTCCCAGCATATACGGTGTCTGGAACATAGTTATTGCATAGTTACAGTCATTATGATATCAGGTTTATCCAATATATAAGTATATCATCCTCTTCTCTGGAACAATGTCTTGAGTGGAATACACTCTAAAATCATATATGATGCTTTACTTACAATTTACATTTTAAATACACTTCTCAGCATTCTCTGCCTCTGGAACATAGTTTATATACAATCAATATAATCTCACGATTATCAATGTATCTTATAGGACGTCTCCTACACACGTGCACTACCATCCAGTCATCAGGAAGCCAGTCTGATTGGACCTCTGACCGTCTCAGACAGCGCCAACACCTCCGTGTTCTCACCACTTGATGTTTGGGCACTTGCAGGTGTTATAAATACTAGGCTGCGTTTTTTCAATTTTTTGAAACAATTTATTAATATCCCAGGGTATCTCCAGTATACTATGCCCACTGCACCTACCCCGGTCATTAACAAAATCATCAATCCTCCCAGTGTGAAGGTAACATACCTGTGGCGTTTCTGTACTGGTGTCATAGCTACAATCTTAGTCTGATGTAAATTCTCTATCAATTGACTTAAAGGAATGTCATCTATGTCATTTAATTTGGGTAATCTATTGATTTCATCTATTAGATCTATGTCGTCACCTAATTCGTCGAGCGGTCCCCACACAATGTCACCCGTAAATTTCTTCAAATGAAGTAAGTCAACTTGCCTAGATTTCAAATGATATTCTGATTCGTGATAGTAATAGGGTGGTAAAGTCATTTGATCAGAGAAAGCATGGCATGACATGTTCAGAGCAACATACGATACAGCTGGACGAACTGTAGTCTGATAGCGTTTATTGCCAACACACATAACCGTAAAAACAATGGGTTCTACTGTAATCACTACCCATGTCCCGTCTGAAATATATAGTGCTATCGGCAGCTTATTGTTTAGAGTGACAATTGTTTTACAAAAAAATTCAATTCTCTCAACATCTTTTAAGAAAAGTGCCGTAACACATCTCTGAGAATCATGTAATGGAAAAGAGGGCTTTCTCAAAGCGCAGAAACTAGTTCGAGGAGCCGCACATTGGAGGAAATCAGTGTCAGATAACAACATGTATTGCGTACGTTTAATGTTCACCGCCAGATGATTGGTTTCAAGCTCGTATTGAGCTGTCATCCGCGTCAGGTTATACGGTACTGGTAAGTTAAAAATTTGGTACAATTCATATCGCGAATTTGTATCTATCAAAGGTAGACTCACCAGAGTGAGCAATTTCTTTCTCTTAATTATTGTCACAGTCGTTAAAGATTGATAATAATACCATATTGTTTTGGGATCTTGTGGTAGAGATAAATATTCTGGAATATGTTTCTGAATATCATATAATATGTCCTGTAATTGTTTAGGTGAAATCACGGATGGTGATAAATGTCCTAAGGCTAGTTGATTTAATTGTAGTTTAATAGTTTCTAGATATAACAGTGCTTTATCCAGAGATTCCTTAATTTCAAGTATCATCTGGAACTAACTTAAGATTCTCCAGAACCTCCTCACTTTTGAATAATTCCACTCTTATCTGTTTAGCAAATGATTCATATGCTCCCAAGTCAATGACAAATGTAAATAACCACCGCGCCTGTGTAATTGATACTTCTCTTGTCTTCCTAAATATCACGTTTTCGCTCACCTTCTGGGATTCACATGCGTCAGGCATCACTGCCATGAGCATTGCAGCCACCAATATTATTATGCCTCCAGCCGCCATGAGTTAGCAAAGCTCTAGCACTGTAACACAATAACATTTTTTTTCTTACCTGATGCTCGTACGTTTTTTTTCTCTTAAAATTAAACCCGATTAAACTCTCTCATGTGTTGATAATTTCTTCTCCTGAAAGTTATCAACTTTAATTACATATCAGCGTAACTCCCAACTGATATCCACATCTCCTTGCTCGCGGGAGAACTATATACCTTCATTGATAATTTATTCTCTTTAATTTATCAACTTACCTTCGTATTGATATCCCTATTATCATCCTTTTATTCCGTATTGATAATTTATTTCTCTTTAAATTATCAACTTACCTTTATTTCAAGTCGACTGTTTCCTTGTTATCGAATTGATAATTTCGTCTCATGAAGATTATCAAACCTTAATCTCTTACTCCTGACCTTATTCCATATGACGCTTTTGTTTACGCTGGTCTCGTAAACGCGTATATGTATCACGTGCCTTAGCAATTTTCTTTTGCTCGATCCAAATGGCACTTACCGTATTCTCACTTCTCATGTCACTTAACATTTCTGCCGTATCTGAATAACTATCAGCATCTCGTAACCGTTGTCTTAACTTAGACAAGGGGAGATTGTCCTCTGAATCAGATGCGACGGGAGGGGTGTATAGCTCTGTTTGTTCACTATCTTGCTCTGTTTCAGTACTTACCACTGGTGGGACAACATACTTAGCGGCTCTGTCATTTATTTTTCTAGGAGCAGGCATGGGCCAGTCTGATATATTAGCCCTCTCTAGATGTTTCGCATGCACTTTCCTTACATCGCCTGTAAGTTGGTGTTTAATCGTGTAGGTATAAGAACTATGTTTGGTGACAATGCGGTAGTGACTCTGCCAACGTTTTTCCAACTTACTCTGACGTTGATTGTTGTAGAGATACACCGGGTCACCAACTTCATATTCTTTATCCCTAGCACGTTTGTCATGGTAAAATGCCTGCTTGCTTCTAGCTTGCTGGAGATTATGTCTTACTTTGACGAAGGCCTCATGTTGACGCTCCAAAGCTAGTTGATGATGTTGATCACCCAAGTACTTCCTCCTGGGACGTAAAAGATTGTCAATAGGTAGTACAGGGTCACGTGTGTACAAAAGGAAAAACGGTGCATATTGAGTGCTATCACTCACACCCACTCTATATGCTGCCAGAACTTGTGGGAGACTTAAATCCCATCTCTCTAGCCTGTCAGAGGCTTGTTTTGACAACATATCATTCATGACTCTGTGGAACCGTTCCGTTTTCCCATTACCTTCTGGATGATAAGTAGATGTAAAAATATGCTTAATATTCAAATTCTGACATAATGTTTCCATTACTGAATTCTTGAATTCCGTCCCATTGTCCGTCACTATGGTGACTGGACAGGAATGTCTCGGAATCAGCTCATCCAAAATGATGTTGGCAATGGTTTCTGCAGATTTATCTGGAATAGCAAAAGCTTCTGGCCACCCACTATATATATCAACTATAGTTAAAATATAGCGGTTGCCCTGCAGTGTGGTTGGATAAGGTCCGCATGTGTCAATACCAACCTTTTGAAATGGATATGTCACCTTATCCATTTCCTGCAATGGAGTGCTGTGTTGTTTTAGCATTCTCTCCTTGCATGGTACACATTTATCAATATGACTTAAAACATCCCTGTACAACCCTACCCAATGATACTTGCTGGTTATGAGCTTGTATGTCTTATCTGGTCCCCAGTGCGCACAGCTCTCGTGAAATTGCTGCAGCACCATGTCCTGATATTTTTTTGGAACCATCAGTCTTAATTGTATTTCTGCCCCCTCAACACAGTAATACAATAATTTATCCATCATGATATATCTCTTTAATGAACCTTTTGTTGCTGATCCACTCTCCATATCTCGGATGAGGGATTGCAACTGTGGATCATCTCTTTGTTCTTTTTCCATATCTGGCAACATCAATGCAGATTCGTCGTCTGTCTTGACGTCTGACATGTCTGCTATGTTGTCACTTTTCGCATCACGCGTTGCAACTACATTAGAGTTGAACATACCTACCTCTGGCATGTTTTCATCAACTTGTGATACAGGCAGCCGACTCAACATTTCTGCACGTGTGTTTTTCTTACCTTCCAGATACTCAATTGAACAATTATATGCACTAATCTTTATGGCCCACATTTGAATTTTTCTGTTTTTCATTTCAGCAGAAAACAAGTATTTTAGTGGTTTATGATCTGTTCGAATCACAAATTTAGCCCCTTGTAAATAATGATTTAATTTTTCAAGTGCGTATACAATCGCAAATCCTTCTTTTTGAATAGTTGGCCATTTTTTCTGTGAGTCAGACAACTTATGTGACAGATAATGTATGACCTTCTCTCCGTCATCTGATTCTTGCGCTAATAACGCACCCACACACTGATCACTAGCGTCTGTATATAGTATATACTCTCTGCTAGGATCTGGGTACGCTAAGATCGGCGCTTCTGTCATCATAGTTTTTAATTGTTCAAATGAGTCCTGGCATGCCTTGGTCCAGGTAAATCTGGCATGTTTCTTAGTCAGGGCAATTAGGGGTGTCGCGATTTCAGAAAACTTCGGACAAAACCGCCTATACCACGACACACACCCAATGAATGATCTTATGCCCCGGACATCAGTTGGTGGCGCCATCTTTTGTATAACCTCTACTTTGTTTGGGTCAACTTCTAACCCCTCACGACCAACCATAAATCCTAAATAATTAATTTTTGGTTTCATGAATTCACATTTTGACATTTTCAATTTCAGTCCAAATTTTCTTAATCTGTCAAATATATTTTGAAGATGGATCAAATGTTCATGTTCTGTCTCAGAATAAATGATGATGTCATCAAGGTATGCGATGGCATATTCACCACTGATTCCTTCAAGTACATATGTCATCAATTCTTGAAATACGCTCGGAGCGTTGCACAGGCCAAATGGCATCACATTAAATTCATATAAACCTTTGTGACAAGCAAAAGCCGTTTTACTGCGGTCTTTAGGGTCTAATTCTACTTGCCAGTACCCAGATTTAAGGTCCAAACAGGTAAAATGTTTCTTCTTTCCCATAGATGCTAATATATCATCTATATGTGGTAGTGGCCAAACGTATGATTTTGTAATTTTGTTCAATTTCCGAAAATCAACACAAAATCGTTTTGATCCATCCGATTTTTCAATTAGAACTACTGGAAACGACCATTCTGAATGACTTGGCCTGATTATGTTATTCTTTAACATATCATTCACGGCGTCGTCAATGACTCGTCTCTGATTTATGGCTGTCCGATACGGGCGTAACCTGATGGGCGGGTTATCACCAGTATCTATTTTCATACTCACCGCTTTGGTTCTGCCTAAGTCTTTATCCGTTTCTGCGAATAAATCCTTATTCAGACTAATCAAATGTTGTAATTGATTCTGATACTCAGGGGGTGCAGTTATTTGTCCTACTTCTAACACGGCCTCATCACCTCCCCCCGTCACTGTAGACTCTGAGTCCACAGACTCTAGATACTCACTTCCTCCGTCGTGTTTACGTCTAGCAGTCTCTGATTCGTATTCACCTCCCCCAGTCTTTGGCCCCGGATAGTTGACAGATTGTATACACGACACATTAACCCTTTCTGCTTTACCGACCACATTGCCCTTGCGTAACTTAAATGTGCGGTTTGTGTGGTTACAGATTTGTATGGGAATTTTTTTGTTTTTGTTTTCGGCTATGGTATTTGTCACTAACAGACCCGGTTCTCTTTCCATAAACCCTGTTTTGATTGCACTAATATTATATACCGTTTTTTCAAGTCCCCCGTGTTTTAGTCTGGTATTGCATACGGCAGCTGTCTGTGGTGGCAAAACAACGTCCTGGGCTAATCTCACAAAGGAGGCTATGTATGTGTCATCTTCCATGCGTATAGTTTGTTGGTCAATTGTAAGCTGGGTATTTTCGAAATCCAGTTTAACTTGATTTGTAACCAGAAAATCTCTCCCCAAAATCACATTTTGAGAGACACCTTCTGTTACGTAAAAAGGGTGTTTCTTATACAATTTTCCTATTTTGAATTTCACATCGGCGATGCCGGCAATTTTTATTTTACCACCATTGACAGTCCGTAGCTTTAACTGTGTATTTTCTAGTAGATCATGACCCTTTAATCTGTGCATAATCCTGTCTGAAATGATTGACACTTGAGCACCTGTGTCAATTAAGGCTCGAAATCTTTGTCTTCCAATTGTTATTAGTACTGAGGAGCAGTCCTCTTTCTCTAAATTAACTTCACAAATGTTAGAACCCTTTTGTCTATTTGAGTCCAGAATCGGGGCTTTTTTTAATTCTGGACGTTTCCGTTTAACCCTTTTCTACAGGCTTTTTGTAGGTGACCCTTTTCCCCGCAGGCAGGACAGGGTCGCCTGTACGCAATGTGTTTATGGGGGCAATCCCTTTTGAAATGTGTCTCGGCCCCGCAGCACCAGCATCGTCGCGGCTGTGCCTCTACCCTACGTATTGCTCCCGTCGCACCATGGCGACCTGTCGTACCCTTGCCACAAGAATAAGCTCTGTGCCCTATTTTACCGCAACGGTGGCATTTACCATAAAATTTGTCAACCTCCATCGGCTCCTCGACCCTATCGTTTCTGTCTTCATGTCCCGTTTTTCTATTTCGTAATTTAAACCTCATATCTAAATTTTGTTCCGTAGCTGCTAGTTTTACAGCAGCTTCCATTGTTTCCGGCTGTTGGCGCATTAATTTCCTGGCTATCGTATCAGATGTCAGTCCGTCCACGAAAATATCTACAAGTTGGCATTGTACCAACTTGTCTGTGATTCTGTCAGGCCACGCGTCTTCCGCGAGTGCAAGCATGCGCTCGGCATATACTTGTACTCCTTCAGTATGTTTTTGACGTGTCCGTCGCAACATTGACAAAGCTTGTTGCGGATCCGTCACTTCCCCAAAATATGCCGTTAGTTCTTTTTTTAGGTCAGCCCATACTGTGGGCGAATGGGCAGTAGTATATCTGCCTATAAAATCTGACACCAATCCCTCAGAAGCCTGGTATGCTATCCCCACAGCTTCATCCTCATGTTTGGCCATAATTTTTACATGTTTCTCTATGCTTTTAACCCAATTTCTGAACTTTTTGGTTTCCCCAGTGAATTTAGAAATTGCGTTATCGCAGTGTGTTTTGCCTAATATACCTGAAATACCCGCTAGTTGGGATAATTGTTGATTTTGTACCTCTAATGGGTCATTAGCCATTGTTGCTAATAATATTTAGTTCCAAATAATAATAATAATGATACAAATGACAATTTTATTTATAGCAGCCTAGAATTTAACTGACCTGCAAGTGTATCGAGGTGTTTGTGTCTAGCCAACGATCCCAACGTTGCGTAGCTGTTGTGTAGATCTTGTTTTGTTCCTCCTGGTAACTCCCGTCAGTCTGTCAGCGCCCAGCTCCGTCCTTGATCCCGTCAGTATATATGTCCACGCCCAGCTGCGTCTGGATCCTGATTATTTGTCCTCCGTCTCGTCTCGATAAAAGTGGTGGTTTGATATAGCCACCACTACGTTCATTAACTAGTATTTATCCACTGATATTTGTTTTGCCGTGCCAAGTCAAGTCACTTTGTAACTTTCCAACGTTGTTCAACCAAGGTTCTTGTATTGATTTAATTTGCTTTTCAAATTAAAATCCTGTCAGATGGCACCAATGTAAACTGGTTTTATCCGTGACACAAATCCTGGTCACGGCACCGATGTAAACTGGTTTTATCCGTGACACAAATCCTGGTCATGGCACCAATGTAAACTGGTTTTATCCGTGACACAAATCCTGGTCACGGCACCGATGTAAACGGGTCTTATCCGTGATACGTTGACACGCTATCGTCGGTTGTCCAAATGCTCTGGCACGGCAAACACAACACTCGTGGATAAACTTAAATTAACTCTTGAATATATATAAAATATATATTAAACAAAAAACATTCAATTTCTCAGTACACTGATGTTAGTACTTATATCTCGTTGTGTAATTTTTGATAATTTTGCTGTTGCTTCAGTGATCTACAAGGTGTTAGATACCGAAGCAACTCCCACTAAACTTGTCCAAACCCGGAACGTCTCTGCTAGAATACTCCCCAATTTCTCTCTGAATTTCCTCTGAATTTTCCCTGAATTTTCTTCTGAATTTACTCTCGAAGGCTGTGGGCGCCTTCCTTTATAGCGGATCCCGACGGGCGCGGTCACTTCCTGTGGTGAAAGGACATCTCCACCAATCAGGATCCTTACTTTGATATACATTCACATTCCTGGGCTGTTTTCCAGAACCGACTCACACAGGCCTCTAGAAATAGGGGACGTCCTGTATGACAATTAGTACTTGTCGCAGTACCGTCTCCACCATGTGGTTCACATGTAAACAGCCCAGGACAGCATGTTTATTCTACCCTTTACTTACCGAAACCCCAATTTAGCCACCTGTTACTTTACATTGTTACAGTTAACTTGGCATACATATAAAACCAGCCAACAGCTCAAATATCATATGGTAAGACTGTTCCTATTTTTATCACGTGTGTTGTGGAAAACAAGAACTCACATACACAAAACTAATGAATGAATAGATAGATACGTATGGATATCGAAATTTGTCAACATGATATTTGATTATAATGTGCTATAGTATCAGCCTTTTTATCCCCCCGCCCACGAAGTAGAGGGGTATTGTCATCACCATATATGGCCGTGTGGCCGTGCGTCTGTGCGTCCGTGTTTCATTTCCGGACGATATCTCAGAAAGCGTTGGCTAGATTGTTTTCATATTGACCTAATTTTTGACCTCAGATTTTGAGGCGATTATTGACTTTAATAGATGGAGGATGTTAAGTTTAATTTCCAGACGATATCTCGGAAAGCGCTTGCTAAATTGTTTTCATATTGCATACACACACCCCTTAGGGGGTGTAGATGTGCCTTCTGGAAGTTCCGACCTAAGACCTAATTTTCTACCTTTGATTTTGAGGCAATTATGGACTTTAATTGATGATAAGTTTAGACTCTGAACGATCTAAACGATATTGCACCCAGATATGCCCTAGGGGGTGTATATATGCCTTTTGGGGGTCGTGACCTTTCACCTAATTTATGACCTTCAAGTTTAAGGTGATTATCGACTTTAAGTGATGGCGAATGATAAGTTCAGTTTCCGTACGATATATCGGACGGAAAGCGTTTGCTGGATTGTTTTCATATTGCACAAACACATCCATAGGATCTGCCTTTTTGGGGGTTTTGACCTCTGAACTAATTTTAAACCTTTGATTTTCAGGCCATTGTTGCCTTTAATTAAAGGCGGAGGATATCGTTAGCGTCAACGCTCTTGTGAAATTAGGGCCAGCGCAGCCAACCTTAACGAATGCATTAAATGGTTTCGGCATTGTAGGGAAAGGTGCTAAACAAAACTTTTTTAAATTTTCTCCTGTCGGAGAGGAAGACATTCTAAAATATTTGCTTAGCTTGAATGTTAGTAAAGCTGCTGGTCTGGATGGGCTGTCTGCTAGCTTTCTCAAGGTTGGGGCAAATCAAATATCTAGTGCAATAGCACAAATTATAAATTTATCGTTATATTCAGGCCGTATACCCAATGATATGAAAACAGCAAGGGCTGTTCCTCTTTTTAAGAAAAATTCAAAGTCAGAACCTGGAAATTACAGGCATGTTTCTATTTTAACTGTCATGTCAAAAATTCTAGAAAAAACTATACATAAACAGTTAGAAAATTATTTAAGATCTGAAAAATTACTGTATGATTATCAATCAGGTTTTAGGAATTCTTATTCCACCGATTCTTGCTTAACACAACTGACAGACCATATCAGATTTGACATGGATAAAGGGAACTATACTGGCATGGTCATGATCGACCTTCAAAAAATCTTTTGATACTGTCGATCATGACATATTGTTAAATAGACTTAAAGCTATTGGTTCGGATGATCTTTCAACATCTTGGTTCTCATCATATTTAAAAAATAGATTTCAGAAGACTGAAGTTGATGGTATTTTTTCTGATCCCATGGTGGTTCCCTGCGGAGTACCGCAGGGATCCATCTTGGGACCATCACTATTCCTAATTTACGTAAACGATATGGAGGCAGCTGTATCATGCAGATTAATGCTTTATGCTGATGATTCAGCATTATTGGTCTCGATAACATCGGTATAACATCGGTCATAGAGGAAACTCTTGGGCATGAACTGACTTTCCCAAGTGAATAGCTAGTGGATAATAAGCTATCCATTCACTTGGGAAAGACCGAAAGTATTCTTTTCGGTTCAAATAAGAAAATACGCAAACAGTCCACCATTAAAATTATATATTATGTGGAGACAATGAAGTTACTGCCAAAGATAATGCGAAATACCTGGGAGCTAGACTAGACCAGTGGAAATATATAGCAGAAAGTTTTTAAAAAAAGGGAAACTCTAGACTCAAATTTCTATGGAGACAGGCTAAATATTTGAATACAAATTCTAGGAAACTTTCGGCTACATCTTTAATTTTATGTCATTTTGATTATGCCTGCTCCGCATGGTTTCAGAGTATCCAGGTCAACTTACAAAAGAAACTACAAATTTTGCAAAACAAAACTATGAGATTTGTTCTAGGCTACCCCCCTAGGTCTCACATTGGCATAGAAGAGTTTACTTTGTTGTACTGGATCCCAGTTTGTCAAAGGGTTAAACAAATCAAGCTAAACAATATGTATCGAAGTGTCCATGGAAATGCCGCTCAATATTTAAAGCGGGACATTTTCATGATCAATGATCAACAGAAATAGTTTTCACCAGAAATAGTTTTCTATCAGTTGTCTTACCCCAGGTAAAATCATCGGAGAAAAATATATTTAGATTCTCAGCCGGTAAGATATGGAATGCGCTCACAGTTTCTCTGAGATCAGCTGACTGCGGTAAATAGAGAACTAGCTTGATAAATATGTTGAGTGATTATGTTGAGTCCTACATGAAATAAAGAAATCGTGAATAAACTCTTTTCGACATTAATTGTGATGTAAGTCTTGGAAATTTACAAAAATGCTAATCTTAGTATTGGATTAAAAATGTAGACGGATAGATTAATATAAATATCCAGAAAAATATGTTTGGCCTACCATCTAATGAAGAAAAAAAGGTTGGTCGCCACAAGAATTATACAGTACCTTCACGTTTTTTTTCATTTCATAAACGCAATAACAGCTAGAGATGGAGAAATGGTATTAAAACAACAGGTAGCAACATTAAATTCACAAATGTCAAGAACCAAACAGGAGCTAGATGATGCTAATCATCGTTCAGAAAGGTTGTTAAAAGTTAAATTATGGTTGATGAAAGTGAAATTTGAATATATGTATCCCCTTATTAAAGTTATATAGTATAATAATAAGTTACGTTTTCACCCTAAAATGTATATGTACAGAATATTTCGCTATTCTGACTCAAAGCAAAAGTCGGACGAAATGAGAGAGACATCGTTAACAGTGTTAAAAGCTAATTAGAAAAGAGGGATAACAAACAATAACATAAACCATTAATGGTGGTGGGGTTTATAACGGTGACAGTACAGGCAGTACAAACTTAAGCTTAGCCAATAATGGGGTCATTAAGCAGATGAATGCTATTGTAACCCTATTTTAGAACGACGGGGAGGAATAACATACTAAATCCAAAGATTTTATCATGATATTTTAGTCAGATGGCTCAACAAAGAAAACTACATGATGAGTCAAAACAGTTTGAAAAAGAAAGAGACCAACTTCTAATGCAATTGAAAGAAGAGAAAGAACAGTAAGCTATTCTATTTGATGTGCATTATGTTAGTCATAATGAGTCGTAATATAAGTGTATTTGTATTATTTATAAGTAAGTTTATTTCCCCTTTGCAAAAATAAACTTACTTAAAATTATTTATACATTTTCGTAATTCCAGCAAACATCATCATGAAGCGTTGCAAGCTGAAAACATACAATTGAAAGAAGAAATAAATAAACTCAAACACAGTTTAGAAAACAGCGAACACACGTTGAACGGAGTGTTGTACCAGTATGTTACCTATATATTACTAAATATAGGGTAAACTTAAGTATTATAGAAGTACATAATTATCACAATACCATTAAAATCACAATGCAAAGTAATTTGTACAATATTTGTATGGTATTTGTTTATTTGTACGGTATTTGTTTATTGTTGTACTGTTGTGATTATTTTTATAATATTTTTAGACAAAACGTGCAAGGTCAAATGAGCAGTGTAGAAAATACACGACTGATTAGTGAGAGGGACGCAGCACGTGCCCAGATGGTGGAATATACAAGAAAGAATGAGGAATTGTTGAAACAGTAAGTGCTTTTGTACTGATCGATTAAGTGTTAACTTGGCATACATATAAAACCAGCCAACAGCTCAAATATCATAAGGTAAGACTGTTCCTATTTTTATCACGTGTGTTGTGGAAAACAATAACTCACATACACAAAACTAATGAATGAATAGGTAGATACGTATAGATATCGAAATTTGTCAACATGATATTTATTTATAATGTGCTATAGTATCAGCCTTTTTATCCCCCGCCCACGAAGTAGAGGGGTATTGTCATCACTATATATGGCCGCGTGGCCGTGCGTCTGTGCGTCCGTGTTTCGTTTCCGGACGATATCTCGGAAAGCGTTGGCCAGATTGTTTTCATATTGACCTAATTTTTGACCTCAGATTTTGAGGCGATTATTGACTTTAATAGAGCGAGGATGTTAAGTTCAATTTCCAAACGATATCTCGGAAAGCGTTTGCTCAATTGTTTTCATATTGCATACACACACCCCTTAGGGGGTGTAGATGTGCCTTCTGGAAGTTACGACCTATGACCTAATTTTCTACCTTTGATTTTGAGGCAATTATGGACTTTAATTGATGATAAGTTTAGATTCCGGACGATCTCTCGGAAGCATTTGCTGGATTGTTTTGATATTTCACACAGACATGCCCTAGGGGGTGTATATATGCCTTTCGGGGGTCGTGACCTTTCACCTAATTTATGACCTTCAAGTTTAAGGTGATTATCGACTTTAAGTGATGGCGTATGATAAGTTCAGTTTCCGTACGATATATCGGACGGAGAGCGTTTGCTGGATTGTTTTCATATTGCACAAACACATCCATGGGATGTGCCTTTTTGGGGGTTTTGACCTCTGAACTAATTTTAAACCTTTGATTTTCAGGCCATTGTTGCCTTTAATTAAAGACGGAGGATATCGTTAGCGTCAACGCTCTTGTGAATTTGGGGCCAGCGCAGCCAACCTTAACGAATGCATTAAATGGTTCCAGCATTGTAGGGAAAGGTGCTAAACAAAACTCTTTTAAATTTTTTCAAATATCTAGTGCAATAGCACATATTATAAATTTATATTTATATTCAGGCCGTATACCCAATGATATGAAAACAGCAAGGGTTGTTCCTCTTTATAAGAAAAATTCAAAGTCAGAACCTGGAAATTACAGGCATATTTCTATTTTAACTGTCATGTAAAAAATTCTAGAAAAAACTGTACATAAACAGTTAGAAAATTATTTAAGATCTGAAAAATTACTGTATGATTATCAATCAGGTTTTAGGAATTCTTATTCCACCGATTCTTGCTTAACGCAACTGACAGACCAAATCAGATTTGACATGGATAAAGGGAACTATACTGGCATGGTCATGATCGACCTTCAAAAAAGCTTTTGATACTGTCGATCATGACATATTGTTAAAGAGACTGAAAGCTATTGGTTTGGATGATCTTTCAACATCTTGGTTCTCATCATATTTAAAAAATAGATTTCAGAAGACTGAAGTTGATGGTATTTTTTCTGATCCCATGGTGGTTCCCTGAGGAGTACCGCAGGGATCCATCTTGGGAACATTACTATTCCTAATTTACGTAAACGATATGGAGGCAGCTGTATCATGCAGATTAATTCTTTATGCTGATGATTCAGCATTATTGGTCTCAGGTACATCAGTTTCTGTCATAGAGGACACTCTTGAACATGAACTGACTTTCCCAAGTGAATGGCTTGTGAATAATAAGCTATCCATTCACTTGGGAAAGACCGAAAGTATTCTTTTTGGTTCAAATAAGAAAATACGCAAACAGTCCACCATGAAAATTATATGTGGAGACAATGAAGTTACTGCCAAAGATAATGCGAAATACCTGGGAGCTAGCCTAGACCAGTGGAAATATATAGCAGAAAATATTTAAAAAAAGGGAAACTCTAGACTCAAATTTCTATGGAGACAGGCTAAATATTTGAATAGAAATTCTAGGAAACTTTTGGCTACATCTTTAATTTCATGTCATTTTGATTATGCCTGCTTCGCATGGTTTGAGGGTCTCCAGGTCAACTTACAAAAGAAACTACAAATTTTGCAAAACTATGAGATTTGTTCTAGGCTACCCCCCTAGGTCTCACATTGGCATAGAAGAGTTTACTTTGTTGCACTGGATCCCAGTTTGTCAAAGGGTTAAACAAATCAAGCTGAACAATATGTATCGAATCGTCCATGGAAATGCCGCTCAATATTTAAAGCGGGACATTTCCATGGTCAATGATCAACATTCTTTTTCCACCAGAAATAGTTTTCTATCAGTTGTCTTACCCCACGTAAAATCATCGGGGAAAAAATATTTTGATTCTCAGCCCGGTAAGATATGGAATGCGCTCCCAGTTTCTCTGAGATCAGCTGAAGACTTACTTTCGTTTAAGAAAGGAGTCAATAAGCATCCCAGAGAGGAGCTAATTACTGAAGCTCGGAGTGATTTTCATTTCTACTAATCATATTTACAATCATACAGCCTTATAAATATAGGCGGGTATGTTTGCCGATTTATGTGCTCTAGAGATCATAAAGCCATTTTATTCCGCTCGTTTTTTACAATGTTTTTAATTAATTTATAACAAGCAGAGTCTGGAAATTTCTCCACAAACCCTTGTAAATAATAAGTGTTCTAGAGTGTATATTATCATCAATAAAATATATTTCATCATATGCACTATTTATAAACTTTCATAATCATTTCATATTTCATCTAGTTGAGGCAGTATTTTGAATACATAATGTATTTATCATACTGATTGTTAACCCTATTTTTATGTGAATACTGAATAAATCTATCTATCTATCTATAAAAATCACGGTATCGCACTTACACGCACGTACACGGTACGCTCGTGGCATTGTGCATATGGAGTTTGGACAGCGTCGGACGCGTTGGCCAACATGAAGCCACCCTTGAGCCAATATCACAAGATACATAGTTAATACGCGACATGGTATATGGTGATGCTCCAAACTGAAATAGTAGTTGCCTGTGTGGATTATGCAGCTAAATCTCTGAACTGTGAGGGATTGACCTCCTAGCTTTACTTTATATGTTTGTCAGCGTCGAAAGAAGTTGGCCAACATTGAGCCACCGTAGTGTCAATGTCACAAGGTACACAGTAGCTACAAGGCATATTATATTAGTCATATGGTGGCTCATCAGCAGATGTAGACTACTCATACAGTAGTAGCCTGCGTGGGGTCTAGAGTTAAATCTTCCCAACTGAAAAGAGCTTCGAGGGCTTGAACACCTAGCTTTACTTTACCCGGTGTCACAGTGTAAGTAGAGGTCATATGGTAGACCTCTGTCCCAGATGACCTACAGCTGTGTTTCATAGAGTTTTAAAAATACAATTATTCGGCATACGGAGCCTTGGTAGCGTTCCCGTTTGTGTATTGCCATGATTGCAGACTGTGCTCATCTATACGCGTGGTGATAAATATGTGATTGTGCTGAGGCATAGGGAAATAGATTATAAAACGCGAAGAAAAATATTTGACATTTGCTATATAAATTATACTATTCGCCTAATAAATAAATAAAGAATAATCTCACATAAGATGTAGACGGCTAAAATAATATATATATATCCAGAAAAATATGTTCGGCCTACTATCCAATGGAGGAAAAATGCTTGTCTGCCACAGTAATGCTATGATGCCATTATTTTTCTTGGTTTTCAGAAATGAAAGAAGAACTACAGATGGAGAAATGGTACAAGTATTAACACGACAGGTAGATACTTTAAATTCACAATTGTCAAGCATCAAACAGGAGTTAGATGTGGCTAATCATCGCTTAGAAAGGTTGGTGAAAGTTGACGAATGGTTCAAGCTAAATTTGAATATGTATCCCCCTATGAAATATACATATTTTTAATAATAAATATGTCTCCCTTAAAATGATCTTAAAAAACTAGTTTGCTATTCTGATACAAATAATAAATCTGAAGAATGGGGAACAAATACATAAACTGATAAAAGTGTTTTAATTATACACATTTTCAATAATTAGAAGGGAGAGAGACAACGACTAAGCAATAACGGAACACATTAATTGCGGTGTGGTTTATACCAGTGGGAACACAGGTAGTAGGCCTACTGATTACTGATTTAAGCATAAATAATAATGGGATGATTAGGGTTTGATTCAACAGGTAGTCGAATAGTTTAAAAATAATATTTTATCCTACTTAGTTAAAATTGGTCGATTTGTCGTCATCGTCACCAAGGCTTATTCACGGCTGCATATATATATTGATAACTTACAACCACATGACATGATAAGCGTCGTGTACTATACTTGGGCCTAGCTCTTTATTTAAACATTTTGTTATCAATTGCTCTGAATCGTGAAGAAGCGGGCAGCGCGGACCCTACTGTAAATTAACGTATATTAATAACTATTGTTTTTTGAAGTAATATATCGACTGTGTTGTTATCATCTAGCGCACATCGCACAGCAAAATGTAAATGAAAGATGTGAATTAAAGTAGTGCTGTAGTAGCATAGACCATCAGTACTAAGATTATGTATTATTATTACGTTTCTAAATAGTGATTTAAACATAAATGTTATTAGTAAAAACGTTATTGCTAAACCTTCTTAAACTCTTTTAATATTTCAATATGTTTTGTGTTACATTACCAATTTAGTTGATATCAGATAGCAATGGGTGTGTGGATAATTATGAAACGTTTGGAGCATAATGTCATGTTAGACGTGAGTGAAACAACATTATATTTCTCGATTTCAGAAAAAACAATTTTACTCAAGAGGAAAATGATAAAGTCCATTCACTCACACAGATGTAAGTATTACAAAATTTGCCATACGCAAATATTCAACCTAGTACATATATCGCTATTTAGATATTTCAAATATGTTTTGATTTGTCCCTGTTTCATTGTTTTATTTCTTAATACAGGCTTGCGCAGCGTGACGCAAAAATAGAGGAGTTAAACAAATTGTAAGTGCATTTTTCAAAGCAAAATATATATAAAATGGGCAAATCATCGATTATTTCGTTGTTGTATATGGATAATTTTGCTGTTGTTACTATTCGTTGCAGGCTCGGTGGCAAACTGTCCAAAGACATGTCTCGGGATGAAGCAAACTTTGAAAACATCAATAGGAAATGGCGACCATCGACGATACGAGAGGAATACTCCCAGATTAGCTTCCAAAATGCCAGTATTATCAAATCAATGATACTGAAGCCCGTGGGTTCAATGATATCAGATGAAGAATGGACTCGCTGTGTGGGACTGTTTTTCAGCTCCATTTACATGGTATTAATGAGTTAAATACTTTGAGAGTATTTTAGCATGACGGAACGTGTGTTTTATTTCATTGATGTACTTATACATTTTGGTTGTCTGATTCACTGGTTGACATCCCACCATAGTTACCCAGTCCAGCTTTCAGATTACAATCACATTTTTTTCTGTCATCAGTATCTCTATGACGGAGGCACGTTGAATATTCAATTCAGAGCAACACTATGTAAGAGTGAAGTAATCATGTGCCAAGTTGTCATTTACCACTTGGCAAATGGCGTGATATATCATTTGAAATGTAGACATATATTGTAGAGATATTAAGTCTAACTTGAAATAACTTTTAAGTTAATTATTTTTGTGGTTTAATCATGTTTTCTATGTATGCACAACATTCAATAAAATGATCTTAAATGACTGGATGAATGAAATGTATTCGAGTGTTTATAGAGTGATTTGAAAGTGTTAATAATTTAATGTGAAGTGTTAGGTCGTATTGCTTTTGCAGTTTTTTATGTATGATTAGAAATAAATTTTGATAATAAATATAATTCGCGAATGGGGCTTCGCATATATGGTTGTAGGAATATATATATGGATAAACTATTAAAACTCTGCGCGATGACGAACTCATCTCATATCGATATGTTAAGTAGAATATGTGTATTTATTAAAAAAATGTAAACATAAATATATTTTCTAGATTGCTGGAGAAGAAATGCGAAATAAATACACTAACGATATGAAGGATATATCTAAGATATTAAGACGACCCCTGGGAGGCCGTGGTGGAGTTAACGCTGGTCAATCAAGTCACAGTGAGGTGGGTATTATCAGTGGGTTAGGGGGGAACTTAGTGATCCGACTTGTATGTGTTACATTTGCTTTGCGCTTGAAAAAGATACAACGTGATATACTCCATAGAATGATTTGATATTTATAACCGTGCTATAGATTTATAAATTAGTAGCTTCACTGAGATAAACCACCCTAATTCAAACACGACTAATCCGTTATTTCGTTAACAAGTTATGTGATTAACCCTTTAAGCCTTCACGATGCATTAACGCATCATTTTACATCCCTGAAAGTAGACTTAAGTTTCCTACAACAAAGGGTTTTAAAACGAAAATTTCCATGAAACTGGTTTACCAATACATGGCAATTTTCTTTAATTTTCAAACCACATCAAATCATCTTCATCCACTACAAGTCGAGAATTGCGACAGCAATTTTCGACTTGTAATGGATGAGATGACTATGGCAAATTCAGGCTTGAAAGGGTTAAATGACACATGGCAGCTGTTGGAGTACAGTATTATACTTTGGCAATGGAGCTTGGTAATACTGCGACATTTTGCAATTGCTAGAGCATCACTGGATTTAATTTAAATATGTCAAAGAGTTTTTCACCAACCTGGTTATTTTTCTGATAAACATTTGCTATAGGATTTTATTCAAAGAGTACAATTATGATCAGTATACTACAATTATTTGCGTACCATTCATTTTCAAATAAACGTATCACTCGTATAACTCTTTTAGTTCATATGCTAATGTGTGATTATTCAGCTTTGTCAATTATTATTATTAAAACGTTTCATCAATTTTACCTACACTAAAATAATACAAATATATCTTTATTACATATTATTATAAGTACTAATTTATATAAAGCACTAATAAATAGTGTGGTGAATTTAGTACATAGCCGTGGTATTTATAGCATAAAAATATTGTTTTAGCTGCAGTAGACCGTTTACGCAATGTAGCACTCATTTTCTAAAAAAAATCATGACTCCAATTCTACCCTAACATAATATCAATTGGTACATTCTGCAAACTAAAATATATGAGGTTAACATATTTTTTTCTGGAGATAAACAGATATACTTTTTTAGCAGATGTACTGTTGTTGTTTGTAGCAGGGAGATGACCAGAAAGTACTGGATGAAGCAGCTGACTATCTGAGAGATAACTCTGGTAACGTGAACACTGAACCAATAACTGATGTAAGTACCAAGTTGTTTCAGTTGTATTTTATATGTAAGAACATTAATTAAATCCAAATTATGTACACATTCATCAAGATAAAGCGCGCTTGAGAATAATCATTCACAAAAAATAACCGATACATATATGGAATGCCTGGAAATGTTTTAGCATCACCCCCTGTGGTACACGATACGCTGACTTCGTATGCTTTTCGCAGCCAGCTTCACTGGCAGCAGTTCAACACATTAATCTAAATAAGTCAAATCTCGTGTCTGCTGACCTACATCTATGACACACACGAAAAAATATGCTCTGTTTTATGAGTAATTTATTTAGATTTAAAAGGTAATTTACTATGATTATAATGTAATGAGTAAATAATAATATACTGTTTTACATTTAACATTACCAATTGTCATTTCAATATTGTCCAATATTAAGAATATATAGCATACTTGCAAAATGCGAAGTATTACAACACATGTAGATGCATACGTGATTACTGTACGTCAATGTAATGCTTAGTATTGTGTTTTCCATTCAGATGGTGTTACAGAAGGTGTTAGATGGTATGAAGACAATAAGAGGTGGGGGTGAGATATGTAAACATGCACACACATTTTGCAGTCACATAACCCAGGGAACACATGACAGATGGTACGGAGAGATACAGCGTTTCGTGCAGGATATCTGTAAGTTAGCTTGGCAGATGACAGTACAACGCCCAGCAATGACGTTTACAACACCAGGGATTGGAGAAGCTGTGAAGGAGAAATACCAGAAAGCTCTGCCCAAGAGAGGAATCACAGATAGCTCATATCACACCTTTGTCGTGGACTATTACCTGGAACCTGCATTGTGTCAAAATGACAACGTATTAGAGCAGGGGAGAGTGGTATTATGCGTGAAGCCTTGATGAACAAGTGTGGATGATCAGTAGTGTCTAGCTACGGTCTACCATTTTAAACGTATTTTTAGAGTCTCAAAGTGCACTGGTGGTCTTATAACGCCTCAATTTCGGGCAGTTTCAGTTATGTTCTTGTACTTATTTTATAACAGAAAGCACGCAACGTGTTACAGGACAAAGATAATGTATTTTGAAGGACATGGAACAAAACCATATATCGTCCTCTAGCAGCCAAACAGTACATATATGATGCAACACTCTAGTTGGTAGGGGACGATATAAACCAGAAAGGTTAACGTAACAACAAACATTTCAATATAGCTCTCATCCCCAGCATGAGTGTTTTATATATAAAGGATTTGGAATGACTTTCCATCAATGTGATATTATAGCCTATTCAAAGTAAACATATAAGTGTGGTAGTTTTGTAGTTTCAACACTCTAGTATTTACCACATTTAACCTTCAAATAGTTCGGTTACTAGTTTGACAAACTGTCTTGAATACAAAAATGTGTGTCATATATATTCTTATCTCTGACCTCGAATATTTATATGGAAAACAGCGACTTAATTAGTACGTTGATATAATTATATGTATACATGTATATGTTATTATCTTATGAAGTAATATTGAGTCAATGACAACCATAACGTGATGAAGTTGATACTGATTCCTTTTGGTCTCACAAGACATGAAATATTTGAAATTGTATTAATTGAAATGATATTACCACGTAGAGGTTGTTATGCTACTAATTGAACTGGCTTATAGGCCTATGTGATTGTCCACGACTTCACACTATTTTGTTTTAACGTCGTCATAACACATTTATAAGGATAACATCATAATTTTGTTGTATCACTGTCAATTTGTTATTTCCCTTATACTGATATTTTTGACTTTTGAGACGTTGGGGCAAATATCAGTATAAGGGACGACGTTAAAACAAAATTTCATTCCCAGAATGAGTGTTTTATATATAAAGGACTTGGAGTGACTTTCCATCAATGTGATATTATATTTAAAGTAGAAATATTTATAAGTGTGGTAGGCTTGTAGTTTTAACACTCTAATATTTACCACATTTATTCTTTAAATAGTTCGGTTACTAGTTTAACAAACTTGTCTTGAATACAAAAATGTGTGTCATATATTATTATCTTTGACCCCGCATATAATTATATGGAAAACACTTAACTAGTGCAAATACATGTTAATATAATTAAGTGTATAAATTATACAGCTGTATATGTTATTATCATATGAAGTAATATTGAGTCAATGACTACCATAACGTGACTAATTTAATGCTGATTCTTTTTTAGTCCAAAAAAACATAAAATATTTGAAATTGTATTAGTTGACCGACTGACGGGCGAGGGAGAGTCCATGCTACTGTTGTCAATTATTGCTTGTAATAATGTGTCACCAGTATGTTGATTATCACGACGCGGGCTTTAGGGGGCCACCATTCAATCTCCTGCGCTGTAAGGGTGTGGAACATGAGCTGGAAAAAACGTATTTCTGACGGACATAATTACATAATAACTAACATCTCCAAATATGAAGCGTATTTACCATACAACAACAGGACGTAAAACGAACGTTGACGAACACCAACATATGCCGTAAGGTTCCTTGTCCGTCGAGCTTATCCGGCCAAATATGACAGGGTCATTACTCGGTCAATGTTACTTTAATGCTGGTCCAACATCTGCGACGTTGGCCCGACAATAAACCAGCATTAGCTGAACGTCCCTTGTTTACTGGGTACGCTACAGTATGTTATCTGCACTTGACCATTCACTGTGAGGTAAAGTACGTCAAAACTATGCTAGAAAAGGCACACTCTGACCCCGCAGAAGTATTACAGTGAGACATAAAGCTATAGACCACTCGATGTATGTTTCTGTTTTTGGTTGTACCCAAGTTGCTTAATCTATCTCTGTAATCAGCACGGGTACAGATGTGTCCCGCTGTTCGTACACAGTGGACTACTCATTTAACTTTCACCTCTGTGACCTGGTGAGTGTTCTATACATACTGGCATACTTTTTTATATTTTCTTTAAAAAACAGACCGTCACCTAAGCATTAAAGAGTTGTATCTGTTTATTTAACAAACGGCTGATACTACTCTTTTTCTCATCACCCAGGTATTAAACTTTACCACGTAGGTGATGAGACGATTCCTCCATTTGTGATATATGCCTGTAAGTGTTCGTGGAGAGTTTAATGCAGACTTGTACTATAGATAATACGGTACATGTACTGTATATGTCTGTTTCTGTTGGCCCAGCCATCAATTTTTATCAAAACTAACGATTTTTACTGGTTTTAATGATTATGTGAGACATACAAATTGTAAATGTTTTCTTCTGTGTTGATAGCAAATACATATATAAATAAAGTACATTACTAAGCATTCCGTATTTTATTCATACCTCTATAACCATTTGTTTTACAACGAAATATGTCGTGAATCTTGAAATACTGATATAGGTCTATGTTGCTACTTATAATTTCACAAATGACATACGCTTTCAGTCACTTGAAGCTGTGTGTAGCGATAGCGAAACACAGCTTCAAGTGACTGAAAGTTTGAATTGAATAGCTCAGTGTTCTAAGGTTTAAAATGCAAATCTCCACCGACCGCGGTGAACACTTAGACTGCTATTTGTTAAATTAAAATGTTGCAAAACACAGCTCAGAAATGTATGGTAACCATATAATTATTGTTTGAATTTTGAAGAGATTACGAGAAAAATACTATATAACATGCATTCATATAGACATATGTCACGTTACCGCAGAAGGGGATATTTCACACGGCGAGTTTCAGACCAGACTTTCGGCATTAGACAACTTCACTTGGAGTTAGCGAGCACAACTGTTAGTAGGTGACATACTTGAGCCATGTTCAGAGTTGAATTGTCTGGACATTGTAAAATTGTCTTGGTTACAAACACTTTAGTCGGCCAATATCACACACAATAAAGACACGTGAATAAACGTATATTTGAGTGAGTTGTTTTGATTGAATAAAAGTTTGCAGAAAAGTATAATTAGATTCAGTTGTAAAATATAGTTTTATCAAGGAATCCCTAGATTTCTTGGTTTAATTTTTAATTTTTACTACTCATGCGTTTTGCTATTTTCACCTATTCTCAACATTTTAATCTGCACTTCAAACCGCTGCAGTCTAAACGTTTCAGACCACCTCCCCCTCCCTGTTCAGATTACCCTCGGGGGTACTCTGAAATATTTTTTGTGAGATAACTTATTAGAAAAGGCATTGACCATCATAAGCCATACACCACCTAGCGATTTGGCTATGAAATTGAAATTAATAAGACCAACGTTTTCTTAAAGGTTTCTACATTGAAGTATATTCTGGTATAGAGTTTCCAAAACATGACTTTCAGTTTAATTATGATACAAGTTGCTGCATATATGTGGTCATACTGCATCATTCGGGACTCTCATATAATATGTTTTAATCTCGAAAAATAATGTGTGTTGCGGTAGCGAGACGCAGCTTCAAGTGACTGAAGGTTTAAATAGAATAGCTCAGTGCTCTATGATTAAAATGCCAATCGCCACCGAATGCGGTAAACATTGAGACTACTATTTGTTAAATTAAAATGTTATAAAACACTGCTCAGAAATGTATGGTAAGCATATAATTATTGTCCGAATTTTGTAGCAATTATGAGAAAAATACTATTTAACATGGTCACAATTTGTATGCATATTTAATCAGCATGTATATAGACATGTATATAGACATGTGACGTTATATCAGAAGGGGATATTTCGGATCAAGCCTTTGGCATCAGACAACTACGCCTGGAGTTGGAGAGCACAACTGTTATTTAAGGTGAGTAGAATTGTCTGGACATTGTAAAATCGTCTTGGTTATGTGACAAAACACTTTAGTCGGTCATTATCACACACAATGAAGACACTAATTTATTTTGATAACGTATATTTGAGTGAATTGTTTTGATTTATTAAAAGTTAGCAAGAAAAGTATACTTATAGTCAGTTGTAAAATATAGTTTTATGAAGGAATCTCTCTAAAAATATCGGCATTAAGATTTTTTTTAAACGTAAACCCAGAGCAAGACTAGTTGTGAACATACATATCGGCCCAAGTCTGGTATTCTACAGGGTTGCCACTCGCATCAGATTTAAAAATTCCCTGACATTTCCCTGACTTTTCCCTGACCCATTTTCAGTTTTCCCAGACCAAAACAATATGTTTTTATAATGACATACCAGAGTACCGTTACTTGTCTTATGTTCATAGTGGCCTCATATTATTGTAAGGAATATATAGCCTATGCTTTATCTATGAGGATATGTATGACTCTTTTTGTAATAATGCATTATGTAGTAATGCTACAACACATTTGTCAATGAAAGTAAACAATAAAATTATGATTCGACTTAGTAGCTATCTGAACATGTCTTTTTGCATGTAATTTCATAACAAGAGGCCAGCCGGCCACCACAATCCCCTCGCCCCGCCCTGCGTGCTAGAATTTTTTTAAGGTGCATCCATCCAATTAGATCAAGTTGACATTTTTCAGGGTATATCTTCCTCTTGAAAGGGCATATTTTGTTTTATAGTAATGGTCTAGCTATCTGGCATGGTTTATATTAAAGTTAATTATTGCCGAAACTTGGCCTTTTTTAGTTTGCTCAAGTTGAAATTTTTCATGGCATATCTCTACCTGAAACTGCACTTTTTGTCCCCCGCCTGTAGGGGAGGGGCGATGTTAGTCATGCTAGGATTCCGTCAGGCGTCACGTTTTCTTGTGGGTGCAAAAACTCAAAAACTACTGGTCAATTTTTTTTGAAATTTTAACATGCCACTCCTAGCAACATGTGGATGTGCAAGTGATTTTTAAAAAATGCTACAAAAATTAAAAACAGCTGCCAGAGGTCAACTCCAAAATTTTTTGTGGGCGCAAAAACTCTAAAACCTAAGTCAGAAATTATTCTAATTTTACTATCCCTTGAAAATTCTGAAATTGTCACTTACATCAAGTTGTGGATCGCGAATCCACACCCTGATACGAGTGAAAATTGCTTGCATCAGACAAGCTTCATTGTTTGAATATGGTGAAGTATGGGTGCTTGATAACACAGAAGATTGCCATATAATAATGATATGTGGCCTATTATACTATTATAAAGTGATAACATTCGCAGATTAACTGATGCTATTCTGATTGGATAAATTCAATGAATTTACATTATGTTGTGTTCACATCTATAGTAATGAAATGAATCGGGCTTTAGGCCACCTTTGTGCACATATAGGCTAAACTGGGCCAGGAGAACCTCCTGAGGATGGTGAGATGATTGAGATGACACTGTCCTCCAGACACAGGATTCGAAATTCGAGCCCTGGCGGTCTGAGGCCGAGCACGCTACCTCTCGGTCACGGAGGCTCCCCACAATACTAACTTTCACACGTGGATGGGGAAGAAACAATTTTGTTTCTTTCAAACCGCCGAGACCGGGAACCGAACCCCGGACTCTGGCGTGAAAGCCAGCGGTGCTAACCACTACCCTAGGGCCCCCGCCCCACATCTATAGTACACTTAGAAAACAAAAGGACAAATTTCCCTGACCTCTGTGCAATTTCCCTGACTTTTCACAAATTTTCAAAATTCCCTGACCAATTTCAAAATTCCCTGACTTTTCCCTGACCTTGAATTTCCCTGACTTTTCCCTGACCAGTGGCAACCCTGTTCTACCCCTTAATTTAAATCACAACTGAATGACGGTGGTGATTCGCTGATCTCGTCATGTCACATGCTGAACCACTGTTCGATTGATCGGGGGTAGAATGCAAGACTCAGACCTACATATCAGTGTAGTGGCATGGATAGCAGACTTATCAAGACTCAGACCTACATATCAGTGTAGTGGCATGGATATCAGACATATCAAAACTCAGACCTACATATCAGTGTAGTGGCATGGATATCAGACTTATCAAGACCTAAACC